>LR749508.1:113170-155868 GCA_902729485.2 Mus minutoides
AAAAAAAAAAAAAGAATATAAAAAAAAAATCCCACAAAAGATACATTTTCATTCATATACAGATGTCCTTTATTTCCAATGGGTAATGTCTTGATAAATCAAAACACAAATGTAAACTATAATATCATAAGTAAAAAAAAAAATGTACTAATACACCAACCTAGTGAATGCTTTTGCTTAGCAAGATAGTTGATAGGGTTGGCTGCTTCTCTTTAACTGAAAAAGCTGTCTGGGATTGAGGATTTTACTACTCTGTTATTGTTTATGCTGCGAGTCTGGAAAAGGCCAAAATCCAAACCCTGTTTTTACTGAATGTTTAACAGTTTTTTACTAAAGTCAAGAAAATCTTAATTTAAACCATTCTAGATATGGAACTATATGTAGTTATTTGTGAACTTAATAGGTTTGTAAATATCTAATAAAA
The DNA here is from genome assembly GCA_902729485.2 of Mus minutoides. Lineage (NCBI taxonomy): Eukaryota > Metazoa > Chordata > Mammalia > Rodentia > Muridae > Mus > Mus minutoides. The sequence continues at coordinate 113,595 of LR749508.1, forward strand.
TCTGCAATATGGTCTCTACATGTATTAAAATCGTGATTTCTTTCTCTGCTGAACATTTAGTGACACATGCAGGGTTGTTGCATACCTTCCAATGTAGCAAGGCAAATGAACACTGCACGTGTTTGTTTTTTAATCATTATAAGATTTATGTAGATGCTGATGATGAAATTCAATGATTGGCTACAATTTTTCATAGCTATAATTATGTCTTGTATTTAAGATAAAGAAATCAAAATCACACTAACATTTTCCTGTAAAGGGAAACATTTACAGGGCACTAATTACTCAAAGAGGTATCTAACTGTGCCTTTTTCATTTCTCTCTCTCTCTCTCTCTCTCTCTCTCTCTCTCTCTCTCTCTTTCTATTCCTACTGAGGGATTGTACAATTGCACTTCTCAGTCTTGTTATTTAGAGGAAAGACAGTAGAACAAATTCTACTCAGGTTCTCAGTTGTTATCCAGCTTAAGATCATTTCATGTGAACGCATTTAGAATTCCATGTAGCCATCACATTAAGAGGATTTCATCTTCCCTCAAAGCAAGCTCATTATCCATAGGGCAAAACCAATAATCAACCACCATGATCTTTAAGCTTCCTATGTTTAGAGCCTTTTTAGATGGTCCATTTAAATATTTCAAAGTTTTATTTTTTTATAATGAAATTATATATTCCATTTTTGTGTCGCTTGTTATTTGTAGCATTAAGAACATCACTGTAGAATGACAGATAAAAGTATTTAAAAGAAATTTGCAGAGCACATGGGGAAAGCTATGTCATTGATCTTCCATACAAAGCACTGGTACTTCTGTTAAGCAAGTCTCTCATCCATCCTAGCTTAACAGTTGCTAGTATTAGCAGCAGTGGCTTCTGAATATTATTGCATAGCTTGATGTCTGGATTAGGGAAATAGGTACAAGAGTATACAAGTGAGAATTTAAAATTTATTTTATGAAACAAGCATATGCATCTATATTGCAATTAGGTTTAGAATGATTACTTATCTGTATCATTTGAAAGCAAGCATGAAATAGTGACTTTAATCTGAAAAGCCTAACTAGTGCTGGACGAAGAAAAGACATATACACAGATTTAATAAAGGTGAGATTTTCTAATCACCACAGTCACAACTTGCAAGCTCAGGAAAGGGGTAAGCAAATTCTGATAGACAATTTTTAGAGATGAGATGTAATATGCTATTAACACCTAGGCAGAGGAAGCTGCAGTTGCTAGTCTTCACACATATTGATCAATCATTCCTAAACATACATACTAAGCTCCAAAGAAAAGCATTTCCACCCATCTTGAGATTGGCCCATATGGGTCATCATTTTGCCAATCTACCATGGGCCAGTTGGTCTCAGAGTTCTTGACAGGTTGTGCTCATGTCAAAATACACATGCACTTCATACTTTGCTCACTCGGGGTTTCCTCTATCCCTTACAAAATATGCAGAAATAAGTCATTCTGGATGTAACAGTGTAGGCTGAGCTCAGCCAGCAGTACAGAACAGATGGAAAACCAACAACAGAAGACCTTGAGTGCCAAATGCTAACCTCCAAAAGAGATGAAATATTTTGAGGAAAATATACATTTTATTTCAGAACAAACTGCTCCATAAAACATAGATGAATGTTTGCCTTTCTTTTCTTGTCTTTCTTCTTTCCTTTTCTTTTCTACATTGCTATTTTTACTCATTCTTCAGGTAGGAATCTTGATATTCTTGATCTTGAGTTCAAATGCCCAACTTTGTATATTCTCCATAAAATGGATGACTGGGCAAGCTTGTACAGTTTCATCCCTTTCATGTGAACTGTGATGTCTTCTCCCAATACAGCTGTCATAAGATATCATGATCAGACAACTTATAAAAAACAGTTTATTAGGGATTATATTCTAGAAGGGGAGAGAGTCCACTACCATCTTGTATGCTACAGGCATGGTGCTAAGATAATAGCTAAGAGTCTGAAAGTATTGATACTTTAGCACAAGGCAGAAAGAGCTATCTGAGAATGGTGAAGGGTTTCTTTGAAACTTCAAGTTGCAGTCCCTGTGACACAATTCCTCAAACAGAGACACAGCTGTTAAGCCTTACCAAACAGTTCTACCAACGGAGGACTAAGCAGGCAAATATATGAGCCTATGAGGTCATTCAAATTACCACAGCTTGTTAGAGAAAAACTCATGCGAATATCAGTTTCTGAGATCCTTGAAAATAGTAAAATGATGTATCAGAATACACAGGATATCAAAAAGGTGAACTTGGCTTGGCTTTGAGACTTTAAAGCCTGTCCCCCAGTGATTCCTCCAGCAAGGGGATGCTTCATGTAAGTTTTGAAACAATACTACCAAGTGGGGAGCAAATATTCAAATGCCTATTGTAGACATTCTTACTCACCAGGACACATTCCTTTGGACAAGCACAGTGATGAGTTCCTTTGAATGATTTTCAAGATACAAATAATCTCAAATACACAGGCAGTAATATGATTGGCAAAAAAAAAAAAAATGAATAAAGTTGTAGATAGAGCGTAAAGGCATGAGGGAGTTAAGATTGATTGAAAGTTAAAGAGAAGTGACCTGTAGGGTTTGTAGGACAAAGAAAGGAAGTGTGATCACAATGTCACCCCATGCAGAGTATATCCTGGAGAAAGGGGAGTTGGTAGGACCTAGGTGGAGTGTAAGGTGGATAAACTGTTGTTAGTATATATTATATAAGATAAAAATCCTTTTATGTAAAAAAAAAAAAAATCTATCGGCTTTCCTTGTAAAAAAAAGAGTAGTGTGACATGATTTATATTTGAAGGTTACCCAATTAGTTAACCAAATTGGAAATCAGTGTAGTCTCTACAAGTGGCTCGAGCCAGTTTCTGAGTTGACATTCTGATACTCATTAACTACAGAATACCAACATTAGCCACCAGGGACGCAATGTGTCAGTAAAAGGAAATGTACCAAAACCCTTAACTACAGATATGTTCTTTAACTCAGTGTTTGAAAAAGTTGTAAAAGTCAGAATTCTCATTAAAATTAAATTGATCCATGCTCTGGTATGGATATTTTCTATAGAGGAACTTAAAAGAATAAAAAATAAAACATAAGGGCCATTGTTGCCCATGCCTAGCAGAAACTAATGACGAATTGAAAATAAATGCATCATGATAGGGTGACTGGGAGAAATGATATTTTCTAGATACGATTTATCCAGTGCACTCACAAAGATATACATCTGTGATCATCAGCACAAGACATGCATAATAATACTATGCCCAACAATCTTCATCATTGGTAGGGAGCATCCATGAGATACCTCCCCTGTCTGTGCTATTAATGGCAGCTGGGGAGAGGGTGCCATTTTTTTCAGTGCTGTAAACATGTGAGTTGGCATTGCTCCAGTCAATGACTTCCTACCCATGCTGAGACAAAGAACCCTTAACTTCATGAGTCACACACAAAAAGGAGATATAAATATAATATAGGGGAATAATTAACAGGGTGATTTCAAGGGAAAGATGAAGAGATCAGAAAGAGGGGACTGGAGATGAAAAATCACTAAAATGTATCATAAAATGTCTTAAAATGCCAATATTTTTGCATTTTCTTTGTGTGTGGGAGTCTAGGCTATCTTGTGGTATGGCACATATGGAAGTCAAAGAATGAACACCAAGACTTGTTTGTCTCCTTGTTCAGTGTGGGTCTTGGGATTAAACTCAAGAAGTCAAGTGTCTTTGTTGGATGAACCATCTACTGGGCCCAGTTTAAGAAAAGAAACAATGGTGAGGGGATAACAAACGGAAGTAACTATTTTCCAACTTTTAAAATGAGGGCATTTGCATGCTCACATTTTGTTGGACCTCACAAATTTTATAGCACACACCATTTACAGATTTGAAAAACTAGGAGCTAAACCCTACACCTTAGCTTTATATAAACTTATTTTTGCCCATGCATTATTGCAATGGTTGAGAAATATTGGTATTGATCATTAGACAGTTTACATGACACAAATGTGACTTTGTCTTGATTATTTACTATTAACTAAGAAAATAGGCTCTATGCTATACTTAGGATCTATGGTTTTCTATGTAATAATACGAAGGTGTGGAGCAACAAGCTCTGAGCTCCATTGCTTACCCACAAAACAGTACTCTTCTTTTCTATGTTTAGAAATCCTTCTATAGGTTCATTCAGTTTTGTAACTTGATTAAAGAGTACTTGCTCTCTAAGAGACAGATTTCTATTAATAAGCAAACTTTTTCATATTTTCTAAAAGAACTGTCATTTGCAATGATATCTGTGTAAACCATTAAATAGTAAATATTTCTAAGGCTCTTTAGTGTCTAATGTATTGATAAAAATGTAAAGAGATGTTTATCCAGTTTTGAAATAGTCTTTTCTCATTACAAGATAGTCCAGTATATATTCTACTTTCAAATCTGGTAAATAAAGTATTTGCCATTAAAGCTTATATTTAACTTAAAATTATAAAATATCCATGAATAATGATCAATGTAAAATGACCGAGGTTTACAATACTGCTATTAAATGCTATGTCTGACTTTATTCAGCATTTCTTAGATTATTTATGCCTTTGTGATATTAAAATACAAGTGAGTTTTATATGTTCTTAGATTTTTCTTGCACATTTTTAATTAAAAAGATGAGGAAAATGAGATACTTCTCATGTAAATCTAATCACAAAAATTAAAGAATGAAGAGGCAGAATCCAATGACAAAATTGTTTCTCATTTTAATGTCCTTATCCAGAAGTTGTAAAGAAAGGAGAATGCCCTTATTTGATGGCAATGATTAAATGAGAAATTAGAAGGGGACTGAAAGGGACAATAATTAATTTGGTACAGTTAAGATAAAGACATAGACAATGACCTTTATGAGACATAATGTAATTGGTAATAATATTTACCTTAGTAGTATACAGATTAAATGAACACCTTTATCACAGGTAAATTAAAATCAGATAATACATGAATGGGAAAGGAAATTTATATCAACATAGAAGGTATATATAGAGCCATTAGATATTGTATCGTACAAAAAGAAGGATTTCCTTGCTAGAACTTCCAGCTGATTGTGTGTTACACAGTAAAGAGACTGGTTTCATAAAATTTCATTTTTAAGGACCATAGTGCTATTCATATTTTGTCCAAGTCTTAGAGATAATGCATAGGAACTATTTCCCTATACATTATTTACCAGGACATAGATTTTCTTTATTTTAGAATTTCAAAGCAAAAGTACTATAGCTATGAAATGAGTAAAGCTAACTTGCCCGATAGCTGTCACGACAAAGAATGAGTCTTCAATTGTAGTGTAATGTGCATACATCAATTTCACAAAAAGATGATGATACAGCTGTGGGATGACAAGGGAATTCATCACGGAGTGTTGAGTAGATCTCTTTTTGAGGACTTACTTACATGTTGCAGGAAAGAAAGTGTCATTTTCTGCTTAACCTCTCTAGGAGCTTTGGACGAACTGATGAATAAATATATTCATGCCTTTAATTGAATGTGACCCTCATCGTGGAAGGCTAGAGTAGCGCATTAATATTATTCACGATGGATTCAAGTGGATTTAAATGCCTTGCATTTAAAACAGCTTATTCATTCTTATCTGACCATTTATATAATTGCAATATGATTACAGTTGTGCAGATTACTGTAAAAGTACCTATATTCAACAGTGGTTATCTGAAGAGATAAAAGATATTTTAGCAATTATAACTAAATCATTCATTGTATGTAGTAAGCATCACAGGGAGGACTTTCATTCAAAGAAAAGCAAAACACAAAGAACATGTGTTCATGTTGAAGACAAAGCCAGTCCTCTTGCCTCAAAATTTGCTGTTGAGTTTTCTGCCTCAAGAGTTAGGAAGATGCTTGACAACTCAGAAGAGATGAATGGTAGATATATATGAAGGGCTAAAATCCACAAAATTAAAATCATCTCAGATTGTTCTAGGTAAAATCAGCTACATTATGAGAATCTAAATGTGCACTTATGAGCCAAATTGCATTAGTTTTTCCACCCTGGGTTATTTGATTCATGAGAAGGTTGTGAGAAAAATGTGAGGGAAAGTATTATAGAAATCATAAATGGTCAATTAAATAATAGCAACACTTAGAGCTCTGTTCAAAGTTTATGTACGTTTAGTTTTTAATTAATTAATTAATTAACAATCTGTATTTTATCTCCTCCCACCCCCTATCCACCCATGACTGTTTCACATCCCATACCTTCTCCCCATCTCCTGTCTCCATGTGAATGTCCCCACCCCCACCCAACCTGACATCTAAACTCCCTGGGGCCTCCAGTCTCTTCAGGGTTAGGTGCATCATCATCTATGATTGAACACAAACACAGACCTTTGCTCTGTATATGTTGGGGGCCTCATATCAGCTGGTGTGTGCTGACTGGTTGGTTATCCAGTGTTTGAGAGATCGTGGGTGTCCAGATTAATCGAAACTGCTGGTCCTTCTACAGGATTGCCCTTCTCCTCAGCTTCTTGCAGCCTTCCCTAATTCAACAATAAGGGTTAGCTGCTACTGTCCATTTGGTTGGGTACTTTCAGTTTAAGTATAGTAGGTTAGAAGTCATATAGTAACCTACCCAAAAGAGGGACAATTATTTGCTGATTGACAATTACTGGCTATTCAGATAAGTTTTCACACATAAGCTCCAAAAGCATTCACTTAAGTTTAATCCATCATCAATGGCATTCACTTTCCAACTGTTAAAACATTGCAAAGTTCAACAATTTACTTGACGGGATGATCTAGATAACTATTTTAGTTTAGTCATTTTAATTATTGTGTGTACATCAATACTCATTTCTCATACTTTCTTTCATGAATAAACCACTTTGTATATGGTGGAGTCATGACCCTGTGGTGTTGTAGTTTACAAAGTTATCTGATATAAATCTATGTGGAACGTGGTCTATTTTGTTCTAAAGCAGAAGCAACTTAAAGTTCTAAGTTTTGTGGCAAGCAGCTTTTGCATTTTTTACATTCTAATAGCCTAAAATACTCCACTAAAGAAGTCTGGATTATATGTGTACACACATATAATATGTATATGTACACTGGTGTGAATATGCATGCTGAAGCCAGAGGCAAACCAGAGGTGTGTTTATTTAGCCACATTTTCTGACACAAGCTATCTCATTGAACCTGGAGGTTGGTGATAGGTTATGCTTAATGGCCAGCAATCCCCAGAAATTTGGTAGTCCCTGGCTCCCAATCACAGGGATTATAATTTTGTACCACTCTTCTCACATTTTACATAGGTGCTGAGATCAGACTCACTTCCTCTAGTTTTCATGGCAAGCATGAAACTGAACTATCCTTCTATCCTAAATATGTACGATGTGCATTACATATATATCATACTATAAAGAACCCTAAAACTGATGTCATTTTTAAAGTTTAAAACCACATTGTATTTTTATGGGAATACTAAGGTGATTAGGAGTTCTCCTCTGGGTTACTCTTCAAGGAATCAGGTGTCTAGATTCTCAGAAATTGGTCCTTAAGGGGAGATCTGTCAGTGGAATGAGAACATGGTCGGAGAATTATAGGAATTTTATGCCTTTCTCTTCTGAGTAGATGCCAAGACAGTCACATAAAACAATGCTAAATAGGCAGCTTTGGGGAATGCGAACTGTGAGGAGAATGAACTCAAGACAAAGAGTGGAGAGATTTGCATTAAGACATCAAGCAAAGCAAACATTTGCAGTATCCACAGATCTAAGTTTTGGGGGTTGTTCACATTGTTTAATATGATATGAAGACCAAGGTAGCAGGGAGCTTTCTTTTCTTGACTACATGAGAAGAAAAAAATATGCTTGCAAATCACATTCTGCTTCAAATACTTATAATTTTTTGTTATATGTTCTAAAAGCAGTAATCTTTATAATCACAACATAATTTAATATAGCCTATGTATGCATCTCATAATCATAACCTGTGGTTATCCAAGTAAGTTATTACTCAAGGCAGAGGCATAAACAAATATTTTGGTATATATATATATATATCATACAGATTTTTTTTAAATCCATGGAATGGTAAAAGTATTCATAATGCCACATATTTCTATTTTATCTGATTTCTCAAACCATTAACGTTTTTATGATATCATGCATTAATATATTTGCTACCTCCATTTGAGACATGTTGATTTGCAACTGTAATCAGTTTGGAAGGCAAAGGTGGAGGATTATGAATTTGATACCAGTCTGAGCTACATAGTAGACTTGCATATGCAGAGAGTCATAAAAGGCCAAAGAACAGAAAATAAGTGACTGCTATGCGCTTGGATCTGCCTACTCTAAGACTGAATGACATTACAGATAAGGCAGAATGAATATAAGAGCCAGAGAACTGTTACTATACCTGTGGAATACTGCTTTCTGGATACAGCATGGTTGTTGTAATCATGAGCACACAACATATGTATCTGTCCACACAAGCCCTGGATACACACATAAAACAAATTCACGGGGAATAAGGTAGAACTAATTGGAAGTAAGGAGTTAGCAGGAGAGGGTAAAGGGTAAGTGGGGCAGTCTCTGGATGGCCTTTCAGAGACTGCCCCACCTGGAGATTCATCCCATATACAGTCACCAAACCCAGACACTACTGGGGATGCCAACAAATGCTTGCTGACAGGAGCCTCATAGAGCTGTCTCCTGAGAGGCTCTGCCAGTGCCTGACAAATACAGAGGTGAATGCTCTCAGCCAACCATTTGAATGAGCACAGGGTCCCCAATGAAGGAGACAGAGAAAGTACCCAAGTAGCTGAAGGGGTTTGCAGCCTCATAGGAAGCACAGTATGAACTAACCAGTATCCCCAGAGCTCCCTGGGACTAAACCACCTACCAAAGAATACACATGGTGGGACTCATGGCTCTAGCCACATATGTAGCAGAGGATGGTCTAGTCAGTCATCAATGGAAGGAGAGATTCTTGATCCTGTGAAGGTTCTATGCCCCAGTATAGGGGAATGCCAGAATCAGGAAGCAGGAGTGAGTGGGTTGGTGAGCAGGGGAAGGGGTAAGGGGATAGGGGGTTTTCTGAGGGGAAACTAGGAAAGGTGATAACATTTGAAATGTAAATAAAGAAAATATCTAATAAAACAACAACAACAACAAAAACAGAGGAATGGATACAAAAAATTTGGTATATTTACACAATGGAGTACTACTCAGCTATTAAAAACAATAAATATATGAAATTCCTAGGCAAATGGATGGATCTGGAGGGTGTCATCCTGAGTGAGGTAACCCAATCACAAAAGAACTCACATAACATGTACTCACTGATATGTGGATATTAGCCCAGAAACCTAGACTACCAAAGATACAATTTACTAAATACATGAAACTCAAGAAGAAGGAAGATCAAAATGTGGACACGTCACCCCTTCCTAGAATTAAGAACAAAGCACACATTGAAGGAGTTACAGAGATCATGTGTGAAGCTGAATCCAAAGGATGGACCCAATGACTGTGGCTGCCAGAGATCCATCCCACAATCAGCCACCAAACATAGACACTATAGCATATGCCAGCAAGATAGTGCTGAAAGGGCCCGGATATAGCTGTCTCGTGGGAGACTATACCAGTGCCTGGCAAACATGGAGGTGGATGCTCACAGTCAGCTATTAGATGGAACACAGGGTTCCCAAGGAAGGAGCTACAGAAAGTACCCAAGGAGCTGAAGGGGTCTTCAACCCTATAGGTGGAAGAATAACATGAACTAACTAGTACCCCCTGAGCTCATGTCTCTAGCTGCATATATAGAAGAGGATGGCCTAGTTGGCCACCATTGGGAAGAGAGGCCCCTTGGTCATGCAGACTTTATATGCCCCAGTACAGGGGAATGCCAGGGCCAAGATGTGGGAGTGGGTGGGTAGGAGAGCAGGGCCGGGAGAGGGGAGGGTATAGGGAACTTTCTGGATAACACTTGAAATGTAAATGAAAAAAATATCTAATAAAAGTTGGAAAAAAAACCCAAACAAACAATTAGGCTTCAACAAAAATATATCTGTTTCAAATATTTTTACTATAACTGTTAAACTGTACAAAATATACAAAAGTACAATCAGTGATATTTATCCAAAGGACACATAGTTAAAAACACTACCATGAAGCCATTTGGGAAACTGCTTTCATAGGCATTAAGAGCCTCTGCAAGAAGATGGCCTAGTGGGCCATCATTGGGAAGAAAGGCCCCTTGGTCATGCAAACTTTATATGCCCCAGTACAGGGGAATGCCAGGGCCAAGATGTGGGAGTGGGTGGACAGGGGAGCAGGGCGGGGGATGGGGGAGGGTATAGGGAACTTTCGGGATAACATTTGAAATGTAAATGAATAAATTATCTAATAAAAATTAAAAAAAAAGAGTCTGTTACAGAAGCAATAAAAAAAAAGAAGAGCCTCTGCAAAAGGAAATTAACTGAGAGAATTAGGAGCTGAAAGATAAGTAAGATTTAAGAGGACCCACTGCACAATCAAGACGACTGGAGTTTGAATTTCAGTGTCTAAGTAACTAATCAGATACCCGCAGCAGCTCCAGGCCAGAGGGATACGACATGTTTTGATGTCTTCTTCATGTACACCCACGTGCACGCCTGGAGTATGGTTGATATGCCTGGTATTACCCATTTTCCCTCTCCTAGCTGCTACAGATATCATTTGCAAACAGCTTCATATCATGGTGTGTCAATATGGCCATCATTTGATTTATATGCTACCCTAGATTCTTAGTGTTATCCATCCTCTATTTTTTAATTATTTAAGATGTTTTATGAGACTATTTCAATTAATAACTCTGCATGGGACTTTTTTAATGTATGCGTGTATGGGCATCTGATATACATGTTTGTCATACTTTCTTCATAGTAGTAAATTCTCAGAGACAGAGAAACCCTCTTTAGAAAGGAAAATTCACATATTTGGAAGCACTGCTGAGAAAAACAGGGAGCTTCGTCTTGTTCAAGTTCATTTAGACAACAGCATGTTGGCAGTAAACTGCTGTGAATGCTTATTGAAAATGCAAGGATGAAAGGAACTTGATATTAAGCCACAACTCAATATAAAGATTACAGTGGCAGACAGGAAGAAGAGGCCTAGGCATGACGTCAGTAAATTCTAGTTTAGTCAGTATTTGTTAAGATAACTTGACATTTTTTTAACAATAGAAATCTCAATATTACATTGGAGTTGTCGTTTGGGACTCTTATTAGATCAGTAAAATGTATGTTCAAATAATAAACAATATATGGCAGAGTACACTTTTGATTAAAAAAAAAACTGTGACCACTCATTTATGAATTTCCACATGTAATAGGAAAGAATTTGAAATAGAAAAGACAGCGGGTGCAGTGGGAAGGAAATGGGAAACTGTGTTGTGTATTCAGTCATAAGCAATCCAATTCAGTAATGTTTAGAATGTAAGGGATGTGACAGCCTATTAAAATATAACCTGACAATGCTTTACAAGTACACATCCAAGAGGAGACTTATCTTAATGTGCACGCCAAAGTATGCACTAAGAGTTCTTAAACATAACTAAATGACTCTTCTTTTGAGAACGTAATAATGTTAATTAAAAAATAAAAACCTTGTGTTTCAACTGCTCATCTTTTAAAGACTTCTGGAATAGGTCTATTCGTTTGCTTCTACACCTTCATTCTGATGCCAATCACATACCATATAAAGACAGACATACTGCTAAAATAAAGGAAAGCCAACACAAACAAAAACTAAACTGTGTCAACCATACCAATGGAATTTTTTAGATGCTAGACCACTGTAATTCTGTAATTACAATGTGTTCTGCATCATCGTATGCTGTTCATGCATCTGTATAACATCCTTCAACCAAGTTCATGCTCTCCTCGAGATGGGCTCTGTTTTATAACATTGTACAGCATCTTTCAACCGAGTTCATGCATTTATGATATATATCATCACATGATTACACTCAGTTAATGAGCTTGATCAGCTTGGGCTCATCTCTTTCCTAACCCAGTGTTCAGAATCCTGATTGGCATTTTGAAATCCATAATGGAAGAATATACTCTTACATTGAAACTCTGCAGATTCAAGACATTGATTTATCTTTGCTTAAGAACATTAGAAACCTACTGTGAAGTGTCCTTCGATTATCTTTATGACTATTTTTCAATACTGACCAAAAAGTGATTCTTCATTTCCAGGTCAACTAGATATAAGGGGTAAGAACCATATATTAATACTGAATCACTGATTAATACTGAATTAGTACAAGATCACTTGTTTTCATAGGAAGATGATATATTTTAGAAGTGACCATCACTGTAAATCCTGACACCATTCTTCCAGCAAGAAATTCCCAAACAAGGGAAGATTTTAATGTCTGTCATAGTAATGGAATCCAAGAGACCGATTCATAGCATGTGCTCTTCCCTTAACTTGGGCAATTATAAAGTTAGATAATCACAGGATCCATCCTGAGATTAAGAGTAAGATATGCTCTGTGTGCGAAAAGAGTTGGATTCTTGTGAATCTCCACACTTTGTATTTTGTGTATTAAGCTGTCAGGGACTATCTAAATCACTTCCTTTTCTGTCAGTCTGTCTTTGGACAACATCCTTTGAGACACCAACAGCATTCAGCAGTGAGCCCCATCCCCAAAGTCTCAAAATGATATGTAAATCCTGCAATTCATCATGCTCTGTGTAGTACGGGGTTTAATTCTTCCTTCCAGGCCTCAATCTGCTGAAACATTACTCTGATATACAGTACAAAAGCAGTAACAAAGATGTTCATATCAGCCCATTGTGAGATGGTGGCAGGCAGAGAAATCAATGAAGGAATGAGGACAATAGCGGGAGTTTAAACAGGCTGCTGAAATTTGCTAAGACTCAGACAAAGGGCCCATGCTGAAAGGGCGCTGCTGTGGTATTCTGCGGGCCCCATTATGTGGCTGAAACAATCCTCACTCAGAGAGTGGATTTGCATCTGTAATGGAGTTCAGGCTCTGTTTGTGAAAGGCTTTCCCTGGGCCTGACCCTGTGTCTCAGGAGCACATTGATACCCAGCATCTCGCCTGTGCCTTGTCCCACACTACAGACAGCAGTATCATGGGAAAATGCATTCAGTTAAAAGAATGCCAAGGAAGGCAAGAGGAAGGGAGAAAAAAAATTAAAGGCTCGAGGCAGTTTTGGTGGTACTTAGCAGTGAAAATTACTTTGGCAAATAATAGAACCTACTGCTGGTAATTACTGCTAACAAGCTTTGCCCAGCCCAAATGTGACACTTGGGTTGATGTGAGAGAGGCTGATATAGGCCAAGCTTATTAAGCTTGAATGAAAAGGACCTTTCCTTATGAAAATACAGCAACTCGGGGGCTCTGCAAATCATGTAATCTAGTGTTACCAATTATTCACTAAAACAGAAAAATGGGGCTGCAATATTTAAAATCTGCCTTACATTTTATTCAGCTTGCTTCGCTAATCCCAAGCAACTGTAATCAGGAGCATGTTTGGTTTCCTAAACATGCTCTCTTGGTGCCAAACAAAATATTGTGGGGACTTGGTCTGCTCCATGCTAAAGACCACTGGGAGACGTTTTCTCCCTTGATAGCCAACAGATAACTTGCAAACATTTTCTTCCCTTGGAAGACTTTCTCATTCAGCAAGCAAATATTTGTTTATATAAAAACCACAGGCTATTCAGATTGTCTCTTCCATGACTTATTCAAGATAATAATTTCAAATTAAATGTCCTGTGGTTTTACATAAAAATATCAGTTTCATTGATTTGTATTATTTTGGGGTACCATGAGAAGGTGATCATATACAATTTTGGTCTAGGTTGACTAAGATGTGGACCTACCGTAGACATTGACGCTATGTGCCATATTTATTGTGAAAGAGATACTACATTTTGAGAGAAAACTTACAAGTCCTGAGTTACAACAAATAGAAAAATTAAAGGAGTCTGAAAAATGTATGTCGTTTCTTACTCTATGTGCTACCTAATGAAAGGACCCTAGTCTTCCCAACGTAGGACACAAGCGATAGGTAAAGTAGAAATGTTTCATGTGTGCAGCCATAATTCCATGAAAATAAATGCTTAGTTCAGTGTCTTAAATCCAGCTCTGCTATAGTTATCTGATAGATCGATAATCTTCACACATTATCAAAGCTTTAAATTTCATAGCAGAAACTAAGATACAGATAATCCTTTTACTATGTAGCAAATTACAAGTATTTTACATGCAGAAACATTAAAATCAGTGACATAGAAAACATGGACACTTTTGACCTAATAGTGTGCACCTTTAACAATGTTTAAAAATGATGTTTCTATTTAATCTTTGAGAATTTCATACACTATGTTTTGACCACATTTATCCTCCTTCCTCCAACTCTTCCCAGATTTTCTTCATGTGCCTGTCCACTCAGCACCTCCCACCCTCATCTTTTTCTCTATTTAAAAAAATCCATTGAGTCCAGTTTGTGACACGTGGCTACTTCTAGATATAGGATGTGCCATGGAATTTGGCTGATATACCATCACTCCATGGAAGAAAACTGACTTCCCCTCCCTCAATAGCAACCAAATGCCAGTGCTTTGTCATCTGTAGTTGGGACTTCCTTTTTCACTCTACCTTCCAATGAAGATTTAGTCTGGCTTGATCTTTGCAGGTTTTGTCCATGTTGCAAATTGTGAACATTTTTAACTAGTTCATGCTTAAGTGCATTATTTTTATACCTTCAAAATTTTGATTTTCTATAACATAGCTACATTGGACACAAAGAAATATAAGGCATGTTATACAACCCTAACAGTTTAATAAAATCCTATAGACATTTTCTTCATTTTTGTAAAAATAATCTTAAAAATTTTCAATTTTGGAAAAAAAATCTTAAAAATGAATATAATTTTTTATAAAGGCAGTAAGGCCAAAAAGTCACATAATTTTCTCACAATTTTAAAATGTACATGTTAGCTATAATGTACAATGCCATTTGCAGATGAAAATATTTATTGATCGTATCTAAAGAATTAGGATTACAAAGCAGTATAACAATTCACTTTGCAATCAGGACAGAGGAGGTAAAGTTTGAAAGCTCCATGCCCAGATCACAGAATATTTCCTCTTCCTGGATCAAGACTATATCATGTATGAGATAAATAGCCAGTAAATTAAAGTTGTGCATAACAAAACTGAAATTAACTCTGGATTATTTTTTAAAATTCACTCATAATTTACTGCTTATGCTTAGGTTGAATTAGCTACTCTGTAATAATTATTTGGTATTCTATTTACATGCTGATGCAAAAACTTGTTTTCTTTTACTAAGATGTTTGTTTAATTTATGATATTTTACGACTCTATTTTCTTTTAAATTTTCTATATACTGAATACTCCTTGGTATTGTGGATAAATTTGATCAAAGAATATCTTATTTTCATTAAATATTGTAAACAGAATTAATTTTTAAGACAGTTCCCCACTAAGTGAGAGCAAATATAAGTGTAATATCTTTAAAAGTAAAATAAGATTGTGGATGTAAAAAAATATGTATGCATGCTTCTAATGTGGTATTTCACAGAAAATATAAAACAAATATGCAAAAAAGGAAGAGAAGAAATGAGGTAGAGACAGAAGTCCTAGGCTTAGAGGGAACTGAGGTGAATAACAGCTGGTAGATGTGTGCACAAGTGTGGCTGAGAGCTGCAGAGAAGGAGTGCATAGAAGATCATAGGCAGTGTAAAGTACAGTGTCTCACCAGCCTTAGATGCTATTTCATGGGACATTCTTAGTTCTCTTCAGTGTAATGCATACAGAAAGCCAGTTGCCATTTTAGTGATGCCCTTCTGAGCTTCACTGATGTAATTGCCAAGTCAAAGTTGCATGGGTTTAGAGTATACAGTTTGATCTCTCTGATATTCATATACATTATAAAATATAACAAATGAAAAGTAATTAGTAGATCACCACTCACATTGCTTCACATATTTATGTATATATGTGGTTTATGTTATTATCTGACAGCGGTTCATAACATTTTACTATGTCAAGGGGAAAGCTTTTGGTGAAGAAAGGGGTTTTGAAAAGTAGCCTTTTCAGTCCTCTAATAATACATTAAATGGAGAAAAAGCATACAGACTAAATTCTAAAATATAATGACTACTTTTAAGACATATAAACAGATGTGATAGTTTACCATATCCCTAATCCATGTATTGAAATACCTATCAGAATATTAAGAGAAATATTAGTTTATGAATGATATGTGGACACTAAAATCACAGACTTACTCTGAAAACTGTATTTCTAAGTTTTTATTGGTAAAATTTTGTGTTATATATTACTTACACAACAATGATTTTATATGTATATTATATAATGTTTTACATATAAGTTGCAAGCTGAGATACAAACATTAAATGAGATTGATCAGTAAAAATATGTAGATGTTGAAGTCTTTAGTAGAGCAGTTTTTAAAATAATTTTCATTTTAAAATTTTACACAGTATGTTACTATTATGGCCAATTTTGAAATCAGTGAGTCTTTCATTACCATTCTTATCTCTACTACAAGTCCTCCCTCTTGTTTCTCTTGACACAGTTACTACTATTCTTTTTTTATCTGAACATTGATGCAACCTCCCAATGTGCTTTCCTCTTTCAACTGCCTGTGCCATCTTTTTTTTTTCCAATTTTTTGTTAGATATTTTCTTAATTTACATTTCAAATGCTATTGTGTAAGTCCCCTCCCCCTCCCCCCTCCCTGCTCCCCTGTCCACCCACTCCCACTTCTTGGCCCTGGCGTTCCCCTGTATTGGGGCATATAAAGATTGCAGTACCAAGGGGCCTCTCTCCCCAATGATGACTGACTAGGCCATCTTCTGCTACATATGGAGCTAGAGACAGGGGTTCTGGGGTTTCTGGTTAGTTCATATTGTTGATCCTCTTCTAGGGTTGTAGACCCCTTCAGCTCCTGGGGTTCTATCTCTAGCTTCTCCATTGTGGGCCCTGTGTTCCCTCTTATAGATGATTATGAGCATCCACTTCTGTACGAGACAGCTATATCAGGGTCCCTTAAGTAGGCACTATCTGTCCTATGCCATAGTGTCTACTACCCCACCACGGGGGATCCATCCCATAATCTGCCTGCGCCATCTTAAGTCTAAAATCATGCTCAGTATACTGTGGATTTCTGTATTGTCGTCGGAAACACAGGCAGTCCTGACGAAAGCTCTTAGAAATCAAAACCAAGATCAGTTCCCAACTTGGTGCTATTTCATTGCCTTTATATAGCAATGTCTTTGCAAAAGAGAGTGCTGTTCTATGACTTATGCGATGATTATGGACCACCTATTACCTTCATGACATTGAATGTGACTTCTCCTCTTTGTCTCCCTACACACCAAATTAGAAAAATATGACTTCTTTTCTGACATTGGCCCTGATCTCACTTTCTGCAGCATTAACATCCCTTATTCAAACAAGTGTGAACATTATTAAAATATATGCATCATTAATTCCCAAGAATACCTAATTGATTTTTTTCATATATTAACACTAAATTATTAATTAATTAATTGGATGCACACAGAGAGAAAGGATTTTTGAATTAATAAATGCAACAGAAAAGTACTTATAAATATATAGTTTAGGTACTTATAAATGTAGAGCCTTAGTATATCAAAAATAATCAGTTTTCTCCCCAAATAACAAAAATAAATGTCTTTAAAAATGACCATTTTAAATAATAGATACAAATTATCATAACATATTGACAAATTTGAATCCATGCTGGTATTTTAAAACTAAGAAAAAGAACATTTAATGTTCTCAGATTAATAGGCAGATGAAAGTTGCTATATGCTAGTAGAAGACTCTTTCAATTTTCTTCATGTGCTTTTGACTTCAAAATGGTATTAATCTGATACATTATGGGCTATGACATTTTTCACAATAATAAAACAGATTGTACAACATGTAGTAAAGAGTAGCCTTCATATTAAAACTAAGTTGATGGCATTATGAGAAAAGAAATCTATGAGAAGGACTGATTTACTTCAAGTGTTCCAGAGGAAAGCTACTCCGGTCATGTGGAAAGTGAAATATATTTTTAATGGTCTCTTTAATAAAATGTCTTATTTCTGGGAATAAGCTAAAAAGCTACCATTATAAAGCTTTTATCCAGGATGTTGCATATAAAGAAACATTGTCAAAATTAGTACAAGACCAGAAATTTTACTTTTGGCATTTAAATAATTTCGGAGATGTTTCACAATGAAGCTCGAGGGTTGCATTTTATTCTTTCCCTCCCTGTAACACCCATTCAGGTAAGAATAATTTTTTAAATGTTTCATTTTACTTGTTATAGTCTAAGCTACAGCATGTATTAAATTTCCCTTAAAAATAAAGAGACAACTTAACTGCCAGAGCTGAATATGTTGTTTATGAGACAAAAGTGATCAGAAAATAGTGTAAATTTGCATATTTTACATATTTTATTTTAAAGCTTTCCTTTTCTGTCTAATAAGCATAACAGAAAATTTTAAGTTCATCTTGAAGCTCCAATGTTATCTTTATATCTTTAATGTTTTGAATACTCCACTAGATGTTAGAACGGATATAGCAACAATGACAATGAATGTTTTTTCTAATTTACTAAAGTATGTTATTATTGTCAAATTATCAAAAGGAAGTGAAACAATGACTAATAACCTGAGAAAACTCACATTTTCCACATACAGTCGCAAGAAATATAAGAGGCAATTGGTATATCACTTCATTTGAGGATTTGGGATCTTGACAGTTTTCAAGGATGAAATAGGCCAAGGGTTTGTTTAACCTGTATATTTTAGGTATCGTTTGTGGAGTCATTACAAATTTCTGTCTCATGACGTACAAAGACAAGTACAAGTTAGGCTATCTGTAAAAAATGGGTTTGAATTTGAACCCTAGTTTTAGTGTTCAAATGAGGGAGAGAGGAGAGGGAGGGAAAGGAGGGACAGAATCAGGTGTGGGAAGACACAGGGGCTGAGAAGTACAGGGGTGCAGGATATTGAGCAAAGGTGTGTAACAGAGGGGGATGGGGGAAGTGGGGGAGGTAGCCACTAGAAAGGCCCAGATGCCAGGAAAACAAGAGGCTCCCAGGACCCAATGGTGATGACATGAGCTGACAAAGAAAAAAATAATGCTCAGAGCATCCACCAATTTTCTGTATTTAACTCTCAACAACCATAAGATAGAATCTAATTCTTCTTAGCTTTCTAAGCATTCAAGATATCTAAGAGGTGTTACTATGTCTGCCCCAAAGAATGCAACATTGCAATCAAACCTATGCTAGTGAAAATTTTATGGCTTGGTGTGGAGGAAGCCAACATGTCCCCATTAATATTTTTAAGTGTCTGTTATTGATTCTGGTTATCTCTTCTGTCCTCATAGGACACTACCAAAAGTGTGAGTTTAGTTCTTGTTATAGCAAAGATAGAAGGTAAGATATGTTTTTGAACTTGAATTT
Organism: Mus minutoides; assembly: GCA_902729485.2. NCBI lineage: Eukaryota > Metazoa > Chordata > Mammalia > Rodentia > Muridae > Mus > Mus minutoides. The sequence continues at coordinate 133,156 of LR749508.1, forward strand.
TTCAGATCATAATAGTATTCTCTATCCTTGGTGTTTCTTTCATTTTACCAACTGGGTGACTTGTTGAAAGGAATAAAGGGAGAAGGCTCCACACAGGGGAAGCCACTGATATCATTGGCAAGCGAAGCTCACGACAAATGAGATATTGTACAGGCAAACCCAAAATGAGCTTTCACGCAGGGCTCTGTCAGCGTCATTCAGCTTTGCCTGAATGGATAACCCTCTCATGATTTATCTCCCATTCATCAAGGCAATGCCTCGCATCTTTTCAGTTGTGATGGATAAAACCTTACTAAATTGACTACTGCCTGCTGAGCATTGTGGAGCCTGAGAACTGAACAGGAAGGGGGTTCAACCATATTTCATTCATCTAATAAGTCAGCCATGCTCAGTAGAACTAAGGACTCAGAATTACAAAGATCCTGTTTCAAGTGCCCCACAGATGTGGACCATAGAGTGGTCAAGAATCTATGTAATTTTGTGGACGTGAGAGCAAAATGGAAATACATGTTGGTAAGAGCTGCCTGAGGCCCAAAGGAGAAATTGAGAACAATTGGTTAAGAAGGAGCCACCATCCTTCTGATGTTCTAGAAAATAAATGCTTAGCTTATTGATTTTGAACGTATTTATTTTAGCATAAAAATAGTTATATCAAATGTATGTTATAATTCTAGCCTGCTTTACAACAGTAAAATTAATTGGCCAGTTTTTTCAGCTTTGAGAAGAACATCCAAATACCAAACAGAAATAAAGTATCCTATATAAAATATACTGAAGAATCTTTAAGTTTTAGAATTTGTTAACACAACTTAAAAGTCTGATTAGCTTTTCAGATGGAAATTAATTTAGTTACATTCAAAGTAGGAACAAATATGTCATATATTTCCAAAATAACAAGAATCACATAGTGTTTGTAAATTTTTTGTCACTTAAGAATTAATTAAACTCCAAGTGCAATGCAGTAATGTATAAGTTTGGGGTTTTATCAGAAACACTGGTTGAGAGTATGAGGTTTTGGTCAAAACCTACCCGGTTTTACAGAAAGGGATACTATGCAGAGAAAGCAGTGGATATACAGAGGTAAAGAAGCACAGGGAAGGTGCACGTTATCCTTGTTGGAAAGTTGTGATATTTTCCTGGCTGGATAATTCTTCGAGTTACATTTGCTTTGAATTTTCACTTAAGAAATAGAATGCATTTTGTGGAGAGAGCAAAGTAAATAAAAGTTGCTGCCCTTAATACCTTAAAGCATAGAGAACATTTCAAAACCAGACAACTGTAAAAGGAATGTCTATACAAAGGCATATGAACACTTATGCCTTTGTATAGACACACACCACCACCACCACCACCACCACCACCACCACCACCACCACCACTCCCACACTGCTAACAAATAGATTGAGCTAGTTTCTCTGTGATTCATTTCCTACTTCAGTGACACAATTTTCAAGTATAATTTCTTCTAGTAAAGAATAAACAATTCAGTATGTAAAAATGAACTACAAAACCTTGTGTCATATTTTTAAATAATGAAATGATTTAGGTAGGAGAATGTTAACAACATTGATTATCAATATTTGTGAACAGCAGAAAATACTTATTAGCTTAGACTATATGGTTTTGCTTTTCCTTTGAAAGAATAACTATTGATCCCCAATATTACTTGCAAAACACTAAAGCTCATGAGTGAGTTTTATTCAGCATTTTTTCCAAAAATATTTACAGAGGTTCTTTTTTTTTTTTTTTTTTTGAGACAGGGTTTCTCTGTACAGCCCTGGCTGTCCTGGAACTCACTTTGTAGACCAGGCTGGCCTCCTCGAACTCAGAAATCCACCTGCCTCTGCCTCCCGCTGGGTTTAAAGGCGTGCACCACCCTACCGGGCTAGACATATTTATCTTTATTTTCTTTGTTCAGGCATTTTGCATGCATATTTGTCTGTATATCACATATATCTCTTTTCAACAGAAGAGGGGATTAGATTGGGTGTAATTGGAGTCAGGGTTAGCTTTGGGAATAGTGGTAATCAAACCAAGGTCCTCTGAAAGAGCATCCAGTGAGCCAATGCTTGTTACTGATGTGCCATCTCTCCAGACTCAAGTGAAGCATGTATTAAACATTCCAGGCTTATTGTTTTTAGAAAGTTTGAATGCATTACTAAATATATATATATTTCTATATCAGTCTATATCCAAAATCAATCTATCTATCTATCTATCTATCTATCTATCTATCTATCTATCTATCTATCTATCTATCTATAATCTATTATCTATTTATGTTATGTCTATTGATCAATCTATCATCTATCTCCCATCCATTTTTTATCATCTATCCTCCCATTTTTGAATTAGAAATATAAACTACATACTTGTAAAAAATCATGATTAATATCAAACAACATTTGAAAAGACCCAGTATTTCAATAAGGCTTAATTACTAGCCGATGCAGCTTTTCTTTAACATTGAGTCAGAGCTGTCTACTTTAGGTACACATTATCTGTTGGCCAGGAACATTAAAGAATCAGAAAGAATGAATACATACTGCTTCTAAGTTACCAAAGCTAATAGTTTCAGAGTAATGATTTTTATTTGATTTCCATGATCCATTTCAATCTGAGTTTTGTTCAAGATGAAAGGTAAAGTACTCTCACTCTTATCCAAGTTTTGCAGAACCATTTGATGCTGCTGCTGCTGGGCTTTCTCTAATGATTATTTTTAAAAATATCTTCTCCTGTCTTCCTCAGTTTCTTTCTTCAATATCTTACAGTGATCTTCTAGAGGTCTTTTAATTATTTCATTAGGTTAATTCTTAGGTATTTTATTATGTATTTACTTTAGTATATGTCTATGTGAATATTACTGATTCTCTATTTTTCTTTTCTCTAGTAAGTTATATTTTCTCATTGGAAAATAGGGAAACAACTGATTTTTTGATTATCAAGTTTGTATCCTACTACTTTGCCAGAAGTATGTATATCAGCTTTAAGAATTGTTTTTGCAGGAGTCTTTAAAGTATCTTATTCATAAATAATCTCATGTGTAAGTAAGGGATCTTTGGCTTATTTTCTTAACTGTATCCCCATTTTCATGCATTCTATTGCTCCAGTTTAGATTATAATAATTTTACTGAATAGGAATGCAGAAGGTGAACATTGTTTTGTACCCGAATCTAGTAAAAAATTGAGTTTTTGTCCATTTGGTATGATGTTGGCTATTGTTGGACATATTCAGATTTCATAATGACAATAGTCCACAGGCACACAAGGAAGGCATTAGCTCTAACATCATTGCTATCTTTCTGAGAACAAGTAGTCATGTTCTCCTCCTAGTCTACCCTGAACAAAGAAAAAGGCATAAGTATTATTCCTGGCAAGTATAAACAGTCTTCTCTATCTTATGGTAGAATGCCTAATGTAATAATTTTTTTTTAAAAAGGTATGTATTTTGACTAGTATTTCAAGCACAATACAGACATTCAGTGGCTACTGTACACATGTCAATTGAGTAAATAAATGGTTAAAGAAAAATGAATACTTAAAATAATTTTTATTATTCATCAAAGACCTGCTTAGTAAACACATTGATTTTTAATATAAATTAATTTTAAAAGAAAGCAGATAAATTTCTCTCCAAAACTTCAGAGAGTCTTAAGGACCTAAATCTACTCAAATGTTTTTTGTAAAAATAACTTATTTTGAAATAAACAAAAGTCCTCTTTGCATTAATAATAATTAGTGCACTGTTAAATTATAATAAATAGCTTTGGTTTTCATAATTGTGGGTATGGAATTCTGAAAACCAACTGCTTAATAGTGTATTATTATTCATTCTCCAGGAGTTTTAGTATCTATTTTAGAGTTAACAAAAGTCTCTTGCATATGCTAAGACCACAAAATCAAGTGATAACATTCAGGTGCTAAAGATTACAAAGTACTTAAAATCTCTACTAGGGTTGGGTACAGACAGAATTTGTCTTCAGGCACTGTAGTTTAATCTTATGTCTATAGTTCTTCTAAAAAAAAATAGTACTTTTCCTTTGGTGTGAAAAATAAAATAATTAAGTGTTGAAGATAGTTCATTTCTCTGACCAAACGTTCAGATATCAAAGAACTGACAAGAAAGGCTAGAAAAACGGAAGGTGGAGAATCTGGACTTCGTGCACTGTCACGGGACTTCAACTTGAATCTCTGTGACGTGACCAGCCACGCGTGTGAACAAAAGAGACATTCTCAGAAGACAGGAAGGGTTTCTGATGGAAATCACAGAGGGAAAAAAGATAATAGTTTGTGAAATAAAGCAAGAAGGTGGCTGTGAGAACCTTGTGGGTTTTGCTAAACGGGCTGATGCCCCTACGGTCTTTGCAGCGATTCTTTCCTTCTTAATCTCCGCCCTTCCCTTTCAGAGTGCATTAGTTCCTAACCCGGAATCTCTGATAAAAGAAAGTTTTATATATTTTTGATGTCTGTGGGAAAGAAGAGTCCCCGGGGAGGCTATACTTTTGAATACACGTTGGAAGCATTTTCTGGGAAGCTAAAAAGTTTTAAGGGGAAGATGTACTTGGATGTTAATTATTTGGCCTGAAGTTATGTAGAGACATTGGATGCTTTCCTCATATAAGATAGTATACTTCATTTCCACAAGAATAAATAGTCCAGCTCTTCTTCCAGCTATGGGGATGGCATGGCGTCTCAATGAAATGTCCTGAGCATGTATCATGCCAGATTGTTATTTTGCCTCCAGTTACTGAAGGAATTAGGGAAAAGTCCTTAAAAGAAAAAAATGTTGAAAGCAACAAAAGATGCAAAACCATTGAATGGAAACAAAAACATAAAAACCTATTCAATTCAAATTCTTGTGTAAAAGTTTTATGAAGAACTGCGAAAAAGTGAAATAACATTGTCTACTTGGAGGATGTTTGTGTATGGGACAATATACCTGATGTTTAAACTGCTAAAACTTGGAAAACATAATTAAGTGTGGTAGTCATACATAGTAATTCTATGTATCATATTTTATATATGATATATACATATAGTATATACAATATTATATATATAACAGTAAGAGACTATATAAAATTTCTAAATAGATTATCAGTAAACTCATACATTCAGTATTGAAGGGCTAATTTCATTTATTTGTATAGTGCACTAAATGGAAGTATAAAGTGGAGCTTGGTACCTAAATGTAATATTCAGGCTAATGTTTGCACGTCTTTGAAGCTGAAATTCTCACATTCAAAAGAAACACATTGCTCAACAGCGAGATCCTCCAAACTTTACAGATCCCCCTTGAAAACATGAGATACTAGAGACAGAACTAGTAAAATTCATTGAAGCCAGCAAGTAGTTTAAAATTATTAATACTAGTTCTGATAGAGGAATATAGACAAATTTCAATGTGTAATTCTAAATGTACCATTTCTTACATGTTAAATATTGAAGTGAAGGGCACAAAGTGGAAAGGGAAGGAAATGTTTTTATTGTGGAATGCAAAACTCTACCCAAAACAGTTGTCTGTGCTCATGTGTTTTCCTTCATGAGGTACTCAGTATACACCACTAAATTGCAAACTGTGAACTCTTCCTTTCAGGTATGATAAATGGACAGTAACAACTACACGTTCGGAAAAACAGAAGTCAGAGATTGAGTAGCCTCTAAAAACAAGTGTTGAAGGCATAGCTGGTTCCAGCTCCATCTAAAATCTTTTACTATTCTAACACAAGAAGACAAATCTTCCCACTCAGTCTATTTTAGCTTTTAAGTTTTAACAAAGCTTTAAAAAAAAAAAACAAAAACCAAACAAACAAACAAACAAACAAACAAGCAACAACAACAACAAAAAGCTGCCATCAGTATAAGGATGATGCTTCTAATGCTTGGAAATCCAGGCAAAATTGTCATCTAATAAAACCCTTTTCACTGTCTTCCCTAATAAATTTGCTTTTTAACAGAAAAAAATATTTTAAGTAACTTTTGGATGTTATTTGTAAACAAACCAGACCAAAATTTGTGTGCTGGGACAAAGGGAAATTTAGTGAATATCATCTATGAAAGATGCTTTTGTGAAGAAATGAACAAGTCATCTTTCTTGAGTTCATTGTATGTTCGATGCTACCTTGAAAGGGTTTACATTTTGTTTTTATGTTTGAGAAATTCAAGAGTAAATACTATTGAGAATTAACTAAGCTTTCATTTTTATGTTTCTTCCTGAAGCTGTAATATGTGCTTAATCATTTTTTCTCCTGAACAGAATGTTTTCATCACTTTCAAGGCTTGTTGCTGAGGAAATCCTATAACATACTTTTATTGAATCTTTGATGATGATCATGATGGTAAAATACTAAATACTAATATGTATTTTGTACCATTTCTGTTAAAAGAATTATACATTGATTGAATAAACAAACTCTCTCTTGAACAGAAATCTGGAAATCTTACTAACCCTTTAAAATTTGCATAATTCAGGTGGCCACTTTTACACTTGGAATCTATTTCAAATGTTTTTCCTTAATATACAGCATTCATTGGCTTTTTCTGGCATGCAAACATAATAACATTTAGGAATATAGTAGTTACATACATACAATATATATATATATATGCATTTGTATATGTGTTAAATATCAATGTGGTCAGTGAAGGCTAAGAAGAGAAAGGAAAAGAAGAGGTTTTACTGTTGAATACATACCCAATCTACCCAAAACACAGATTCCCATGTTCCTGTTTCTGTGTGATTTGTTTCATGAGACACTCAATATACATGGCTTAATTGCAAATTGATAACTTCTTTTAGATGTATTGTATACATTTGTATTTATGTATATGTGTGTATGTTTATCAATTTTTATAATAATGTAATATTATTGAGGCAAGAGTTTCTTAATAAAATCTTTATATATTATGATTTGGTTTCTTGAGCTCTTTAATATAGGATTTTATTGGCTTTTAATCACCTTGCATTTTCTGTCTACTAATAGGACTTATGTTTAATCAATGATCACCCTTTTACAATGTCATCAGCAGTCTCACAGTTTTATTGATTTCCTGGCTAACAAGTATTATTGAAATTTAGAGGCAAATTATTCTGTTTATTTATTTTTAATTGAAAATTAATTCTTCTGTTACATAATATATCCTGACCACAGTTTTCCCTCTCGTCACTCCTACCAGCTTTCCGAGCTCCACCTCCCCTTTCTGCCATATCTGCTTTCCCTCTGTTTCTCTTCTGAAAGGAACAAGCCCCCAAGAGACTACAGCCAATGTCACACAACTAGACACAGTAAGACAAGGCAATACCCCTCATATTGAATCTGGATGAAGCCTGCTCTTGGGACTCTTTCCTCCTATTGGGTTGTCTTGTCCAACTTCAACTGTTATTCTGCTTATAGTCAGATAGGCATTTATGGCATTAAACAAATGTCTACAGTAAGAGGAACACACAATAGTTAACAGTGAGAATTTTCTGCTGCCATGATGCAGTATAGGTAAATGAGTTCCCATACCATGAGAGCAACATCTTTGATAATAAGCACAATAAGGATATGAATGTTGATTAAGCTTTGTCTATCATTATTTTTCTTTTATTTTTATTTTTATTAGTGAAAAGCACACAATTTTAATATACATTTGTATCTTTTAATTATCTATAAATGTATGCTACTATTTTAGTCTACAGAAAGCAGCAAATGGCTGTTAGCTAATTCTTTCAGAGAAAGCAGATTAAATAAAAAGCAAAACAAAAATATCAAATCAACAAAATTTAATGGTATTTTAAGTAATTAGATTTGATTGTTAGTGCTAAAGTATATTAACAGCAACAGCTTCTTTCCAAGGGCAAATATATGTTCTAAAATATTTTTACCATATTCCCCACAAGGTTCAGAAGACAGCGTTTTTCTATCATCAATCATTTTCTTTGCTAATAATGAGCCATTTCTAACCATAAAATATAGATCAGATTTGCTGCCCTCTCATTCAAAGGCTTTGGGTCTCCCCTTCACTGATTACAGTACTGCCATGCTTAAAGGAGAGGTATTCGAAGGAAAAAAAAAATCCCAAGGATCCATTAATCATGAATCATTATGTTTTGTCAGTTGGCAAAGAAATACTTTGCTCATTTATCCTTTGAATGAAATTAGTTCTGGCTCAGACCTTGTAGAAGGAAATTCTAAATTGTCTTGGCATCTTCTTCTAGCAGTTTGTGTATTTGCCATAAAATGGCAGATGGGGCTTATTAATGGCAGATGAGTCTGGTTTGCAAGGGTTTTCTCCTCCCCTTTTTCTATTTGATCATTTTAGTATTGAATGTCTGATAAGAATCATGCATTATTGCTATGTTTATCTGTAGATATATATTTTACTCTTATTTCTGATGGGAAAATAGAGAATTATGGCAGTGTTTCTACTGCCAAACACTGTCAAGTTCTTTCTACTCTCTATTATGAATAGCATGCTTCCTCAAATTTGTGAATTTTAGAAGAATCTAGTAATAATAGAACAAATTGGTTCAATAATATATGCAAATGGTACTTATAAACAGATACTTGATAGACAGATAATAAGAATAACTCACAGAGATGACTATTTAACAGGCACCCGAAGAAACTTTAGAGAATCAGTCCCTTTCATGATTAATTTCTTCATTAGTTTTACAGTACTGATTTAGTCATTTTAATATGGAAATGTAACATTTGAATCTAATTATGTACTGATACAATGAAATAAGTAATAGGTATTAGTGATCAACAGATGATTTATAATTTATTAAGCTGTATAACAGTGTGGTTGAAGTTTAAACAGACATATATTCTTTTGACCATAATGCATATCTGGCACCTATATGTACTGAGAAAAATGAGACCTGAGAAATAATATTTCAACTATTTGCCTAGCTTTTTTAGAACAGAGATTGATACTAGAGAGAAGAAACATATTAAAATGTGTTTTTATAGTCTTTAAAGATCTACAAATTTCAGAGATGCTTTTTAGCTTAACAACATAAGATGTAAGGTTTTACATTTTGTCAATAAAATGCTTACTTTGAATGTCTATGTGGTAGATATGGAAGAATTGATGAAATTTTTATTTCAGGAATTTAAAAAAAAAGCTTTAATATATGATGACAAAGGAATAAAATGAATTAAGACTCATGAACATTGTATATTTGTAAGAATTAAAACAAAGGAAAAAGGAAAGAAAATCACTTGTTTCATTTATTTTTGTATTTTTTGTTTGTTAAAAGTGTAAACTCTGACTGGCTCCAAACTAACTCTGTGACATGGTTTGCCTCACATTGGTAATCTTCCTGCTGCTACTTTCCCAAGTGCTGGGAATATAAACATATATCACTCTAGTGGGATAGCAATAAAGTAACTCAAAGTGAAATAGAAATTGTGGCAGTTACATATCAATTAACTATCAGAACAACTGTGTGTTTATAGGCTGCTAAGGTGTTTCAACTAGAAAACGTTTAAGACTTGGGAATGAGTACTTGAGTTGTATCCATAGAGCACGTGGTGGGAGGAGGGATCTGGCTACTGAAACCTTTTCTCTGATGTTCACAGGCAAATTCTTCTATAGGCATATGAGTATTCAGACACAGATATATCAAAGAAACACACACACACACACACACACACATGCATGCATACACTCTCATGCACTCACACACATACTCTCTCACACACACACAAATCATTCACACACACAAGCACACACATACACACATGCAAGTGCACATGCACACACAAATAAATTTAAGTAAAAGCATGCTTGCAGAAAAAGATATAATAGCCACTATTATCCTAATGCATTTTGGAAGAGTAATTGTATGGTAAAATGCAGTGTTTTTAGTTTTTCAGTATAACATTGAGCATCTTTTTTATCTATTAAAGACTTCATCATCTTCACATAACACATTTACAATAAAGGAAATTGCTAACCTCAGGTTTGATAGTTTTGAATGATAAAAGATAATATAAATATGATTTAATGTCTTAAAATAAGCAAAAGGCTACAGTATTAGTCAAGTTCTTTTAAATGCCAGTTCCTTCCCATATGACAGTGAGAAAGCCAATTAACAGTTTAAACCAACATCAAATGGGTTTAATCAGTCACACTTCTTTGCTGTACATACTAATGTCAGATTGAGAATTGAATTATCCATAGTAGCACAAATTACTCGTTTTATGGAAGTAGCAAGAACTTCTTTCTAACACCAAGTGACCATATGAAATGCTTTACCACTATGAAGCACGTGGCTCCTACACAGGAGAAGATTTTCCTTATATTCCTTATAATAATGGCACAAAGGCATAGCACAATGCTTCAGTTTCAGCTATTGTTACCAGGACATGCATTCCTCCTGAATCAATAACCATGTGGGGGAGAGTTCTGCGATAGTCTTTGTTTTATCACTCCATAAGTAGAAAATGTCAGGATGTACCTATTGGCAGTCTTCACATTTCAATTGTGATGAAATGTGCATCACCACTTAGATACGAAAGGGTAACGGAATCTCCAGCAATATGATTATCTGCAATGAGTGATATTCTTCCTAAGGAGGAATATTGGAAGAGAAATGCAAAGTTGTTTCAAGAACTAGAGTTGTAAGTAGATGATATAATACTATCATGTTGCTATTTTTGACAATATTTTGCATAGACATAAAATGTGTCTTTGGTATTTAAGCTTATTTTCACGTTTACATAAATGTTAATATGCTCCTCTCCGTAGTGGAGAATATGTTTATACATTTTTCTTTTAGAACTTTCTTTTTTCTTTTTGGTTTAATGGTGTCATTCTGATTGCCAATATATTTCTTCCTACTACACATGTTTGTAGACTATTAGACCCCGTCTCCTAGTAAATGATGGGAACTTGCCAGTAGGAGCATTCATATGAAAAGTTGTATATATAGCCCCAGAGAGAACACAACAGTTGAGGGCCAGCATGTTTGACAGAAAGAATGTAACAACATATATCTGTTTTATATGTATGATTGTCTTTTCTACATATTCAATTCTCTATGTCTGGCCATTTTAGGAGATTCAGACACACTAAGAGTGTTACAAAAGTTGTTGCAACATTACAATATTGCAAAAACCACACCCATTCTTTTAAAAATACTGTAATTTTTTTCCAAATTCATGAGTTTCATCATGTCTTGAAATCCTGTCCAGAGAAAGCAAGACCCAGTTCCCAGTCAGTCATGTGATTTGAACAGGAAACAAGTGACATTCTAGTTAGGATGTTTATTCGGTTTGTAACAATAGTAGCATGTCATCTTATTATATTTAAAGGATCCCCTGTATAAAAAAGAAGTAAAAGGAGCAGGAGGAGGAGGAGGAACAGGAGAAAGAGAAATGGCTAATTATCCAGTTGGAGGTAGATGTCTAAAAGAGAGATTATAAGCTTGATCTGTTTGTGTCTCCATGAGAAAGCCCTACTTTGAAATGGCTTCTAGGAGAAGGGATGTTGAATTAAGGGATAAAAAAGAAATTATGATCTAATGATATCAATTAGTATCCTGGGTCTCAAAGAAAGATGACCTTGCTAATTCCAAAAGAACAGAAGCCAGGCATGGTAGTGCATGCGTTCAGTCCCAGTATTCATAAATTTGAGTATTCATAAATTTGAGATAGGGGGAGAAGAGGAAGGTGGATCTCTGTGAGTTCAAGGCCAACCTAATGTTGAAAAGTGAATCCATCCATACAAAGACCATCTCACCTCACCACCCCTGCCAAAGGATAGGATAGACAGAATAACAGACAGGAAGAAAAGAAAAAAAAGGAGTGAAGGAAGCCAGGAAGGAAGGAAGCAAGGAAGGAACAAAGGAAGGAAGGAAGGAAGGAAGGAAGGAAGGAAGGAAGAAAGGAAGGAAGGAAGGATGAAAAAGAACAAAAAGGTATTGACAATGCAGCAAGTGATGCACAAAATCATTGAATGAATTGCAATTATCACTTTTAGTGTTAGTGTTAAGTGATTGAAACTTAAATGCTATTTTCCTACAGGCATTTAAAATTCAATGTTAAATTAGAAGAATGAATCTATAGCTAGCAGAATTCCATATTTATTAAAGATTTCGCAGTGAGGCAATAGCTCCTTGACTGCAGTTGCATTTCCCAGTGTTCATACTAAACATGTATACTTGTTCTCTTTTATGTGAAACTTATTCCAAACTAGATGTCACAGAGTCACAGACACATGTGGCCATGGTCACATGCATATGAACGGACCAGACCACAGCTGCAAGCTCAGTAGAACAAGATAGAGTTTTTTTGTTTTGTTTTTGTTGGTTGTTATTGCTGTCATGCTGTTTTGTTTCATTTTTGTTGTTCCTGAAAGAAAATATATTCAAAGTATGCCAACTGCAAAGTAAAAAAAGATTACAGGGTGACCACAGAAAGTCAGAGACCATACTAATTACTAATTTTTTACCTTCCTTCCTGAAATATTTTCAAATATTATGCCTTTTAGAGAATAAAATAGAATAGAAATTTTATGAAAAATTCCAATTCTTAATTACTGATACACTTGTTTTACTAAATATGCTCATAAATAAAAGAGGGGCACTGACATATTTAAATAACAATAACAAAACCACATTGCCATCGGTTGTTTGCTCTGCAATATGACACATTGGTATTTGATATAGGCAACTAAGTACAATTGTTAAAGTAAAAATCACTTGTGGCCATCTCATCCGGGCTGTGCTGTGCTGAATTATGATGTTTGTAGCTATAAATTGTTTGTGGTTTTGAAAGCTTATATCAACGCCATTGACAACACTGCACTTCAGTGACATAAAGGGTATTGCTAAATATTTATTGGAATAAAACTCTCTTTATCCCCCTAACTTTCCCCCTCTTGCATTCCTATTTTCTTCCCCCCATTTTCCGTTGCATTTAATATTTATTATAAAATCCTAAGGAAATTACTTCTTTTTATTATTATATCCAATATATGGACTACAATTCCTGAGGGAAGGAATCACATTCTAAGTCACATATCTTTATTTTTTTGAAAAGCAAAACATATTTATTTAAGAAATAATGTAATAAAAATGGTAAACTGCAAATGCTTTTTTAAGTCATCAAAATAATTTATAATAGTTAAATGCCTCTTAAATATATATGATATCTTCTAAAGCTAAAAGTAATATTCATTCAACCAGTTTTAAAATCTATTTGGAACATTAAACATGATAGAATTAGAAAAAAATCTCTTATGATGTCTTCTATGAAAGTAAATTGTGACAAGTTCTTAATTAGACAGAAACCTTTCAATCTCAAAGAGAGAATACACAGTGTAACTGTGGCTTCATAGAATGAATTTGATAGTGTTCCTTCTGTTTCTATTTTGTGGAATACTTTGAACAGTATTGATATAAGGTCTTCTTTGAAAGTCTGATAGAATTCTGCACTAAACCCAACTGTTCCTGGGCTTTTTTTGGTTGGAAGACTTTTAATGACTGCTTCTATTTCTTTAGGGGTTATGGGATTATTCAGATGGTTAATCTAATCCTGATTTAACATTGGTATCTGTCTAGAAAATTGTCCACTTTATCCAGAATTTTCAGTTTTGTTGAGTATAGGTTTTTGTAGTAGGATCTGATGATTTTTTTTTTTAATATTCTCAGGTTCTATTGTTATATCTCCCTTGTCATTTCTGATTTTGTTAATTTGGATACTGTCTCTGTGCATCAAGTGAGGGATTGTGTTGCCATACTACAGTCAAAACTCTGACCCATAACTGTTCCTGTCTGAAAGAACTGCAGGAATGGAAATGGAGCGGAGACTGAGGAAAAGAAGGTCTAGCGACAGGCCCAAAGTAGGAATCAGTTCAAGGGGGAGGCCCCAAGATCTGACACTATTACTGAGGCTAAGGAGCACTCACAAAAGGGACCTATCATGACTGCCCCCCGAAAGACTCAACAAGCAGCTAGAAGAGCCAGATGCAGTTATTTATACCCCATCAATGGACAGAAACTGCTGACCCCTCTTGTTGAATTAGGGAAAAGTAAGAAGAAGCTGAGGTGGAGGAGGAACCTGTAGGAGCACCAGGAGTCTCAATTAACCTGGACACCAGAGATATCTCAGATACTGGAACACCAATCAGGCAGCATACACCAGGTGATATGAGACTCCCAAGACATATAGAGCAGGGGACGGCTCGGTCTGGGTTTAGTCAGAGAAGATGCTCTGAACCTTCAAGAGACTGGAGACCCCAGGGAGTTTAGAGGTCTGGTGTAGAGGGAGTGGAATTTGGGGACATCCTCATGGAGATAGAAGGGTGGGAAGGAAGTATTGGACATTGAACAGAGGTTGGACTAGGAGAGGAATAAAATCTGGTGTTTAAAAGAAAGAATAGTGATTTTTACTTCATGTTACTTTTCATGTTATTTTTATGTTTCTGTAGCTATCTTTTTTGGGGGGGGTTACTTTCTCACTTTTTCTAGGGTGTAGTTTCTCTCCATGTGTTGTAGTTTTCCATCTGTTATCCTATGTAGGGCTGGATTTGTGGAAAGATACTGCGTAAATTTGTTTTTATCATTGATTATCTTGGTTTCTCCATCTATGGTAATTGAGTTTTGCTGGGTATAGTAGCTTGGACTGGCATTTGTGTTCTCTTAGAGTCTGTATAACATCTGCCCAGGATATTCTGGCTTTCATAGTTTCTGGTGAGAAGTCTGGTGTAATTCTAATAGGTCTTCCTTAATATGTTAATTGACTTTTTTCTCTTACTGCTTTTAATATTCTTTCTTTGTTTTGTGCATTTGGTGTTTTGACTATTATGTGACTGGAGGAATTTCTTTTCTGGTCCAATATATTTGGAATTCAGTAGGCTTTTTGTATGTTCATGGGTATCTCTTTCTTTAGGTTAGGGAAGTTTTCTTCTATAATTTTGTTGAAGATATTTATTGGCCCTTTAAGTTGAGAATCTTCATACTCTTCTATACCTTATGTTTGGTCTTCTCATTGTGTCCTGGGTTTCCTGGATGTTTTGGTTTAGGATCTTTTTGTATTTTGCATTTTCTTTGACTGTTGCTTCAATGTTTTCTATGGTATCTCCTGCACCTGAGATTCTTTCTTCTATCTCTTGCATTCTGTTGGTAATGCTTTCATCTATGACTCCTGATCTCTTTTCTAGGTTTTATATCTCCAGGGTGGTCTAGCTTTGTGATATATTTTTTTTTATTGTTTCCATTTCTATTTTTAGATACTGGATGGTGTTGTTCAATTCCTTTATCTGTTTATGTTTTCCTGTAATTCTTTAAGGAATTTTTGTGTTTCATCTTTAAGGACTTCTACCTGTTTACCTGTGCTTTCATATCTTTAAGGGAGTTACTTTTCCTTCTTAAATTTCTTTATCACCATCATGAGATGTGATTTTAAATCAGTCTTGCTTTTCTGGTGTGTTGGGGTATCCAGGGCTTGATGTGGTGGGAGAACTGGATTCTGATGATACCAAATAGCCTTGTTTTCTGTTGCTTATATTCTTTCCCTTGCTTCTTGCCATCTGGTTATCTCTGGTCTTGCTGTCTCTGACTGTGGCTTTTCCCTTCTGCAAGCCTGTGTGTCAGTAGTTCTGGGAGACAAGTTCTCTCCTGGAGAAATTTTGGTATGGAGAGCTGTGGTACAGGGTCAGCACCATGGTGCGGATGAAAATCAGAAGGATCCTGTCCCTGGCTGTTCCATGGTTCTTGTATCCTGATGGCTCTGGGTGGGTCCCTCTTGGGCCAGGGATTTGAGCAGAAGTGGTTGTTTTACCTGTGCTCACAGGTGTGTTGGCACTCCTGTGGAGACCAGCTCTCTCCCAGTGGTATTTGGGTATGGAGAACTGTGGCACAGGATCAGCTCCTCACACAGATAGAAACTGGAAGGATCCTGTGTCCTGAGGGTTCCGGGCGGTTCCTCTGAGCAGAAGTGGTGGTTTAACCTATGCTAACAGGCACGTTGGCACTCCTGGGAGACAAGATCTTTCTAGGTGGTATTTTGTTATGGAGCACTGTGGCACAGGATCAACTCTGGGCATAGACCATATAAAAGTCATTTTAAGGTTTAAGGGTACCCAACTCCAGACTCTTTCCTGGAGACCAGCGATGCCAGGGTATGTAGTAGTCATTGAACATAAACCCAGACCCTTCACAATAGAGTATCGGAGATCCTCCTGGATGAATAAAGCCTCCTCCAGGCTATACCAGATGTACATCACAGTGAACACATTCTGTAGTCCAACTCCCCAACAGTGGTCAGCTGCAGCTGTGAATGGAAGTCTAAGGATCTAGCAGTTGCTCAGTTCCCCAAGGTAAGAAGGTGAAGAAAAGAGCCACATATCACATATCTTTTTATTTTAGTCAATATAAAAATTTGCTATATAATGTGCATATGTGCACATATATTAATAGTTCTTTTCCAATTGTATTTAAATATATAATATAATATTTTATTAAATATATAAATGCATAATATGTAATTTTATATAAGTTATATATGATGTGATATTATATATATTTACATGTATAATTAGATATAATTAGATATAATATATGATATATTTCTTTTTTATTTTTCTTTTGGTTTTTAGAGACAGGGTTTCTTTGTATAGCCCTGCCTGACCTGGAACTCACTTTGTAGACCAGGCTGACCTCGAACTCAGAAATCCGCCTGCCTCTGCCTCCCAAGTGCTGGGATTAAAGGCGTGTGCCACCACGCCCAGCTGATATATTTCTAATATGTTAGAAAAGTAAAATTAATAAGAATAGTACTTTGTTCTTGAACTGAATGAATTCTGTGTGTCCTTGTCAGCATTGTTAGTAACCCACAAGGCATGCTGCCTTCAGATTTATTTCAGCTACCTTCAGCAAATATTAGTGTATGTAAAGAGTCTTTGGACTTTATTTCATTGATGAACAAAAGGTATTAAGACAGATTTTAAACATGCTTTAAAACTCTCGTCACAAAATTCTAGTATTCAATTCCTTATTGAGCAACGAAAACAATCATGACACGGATTAAGTCACTACATATGTTGTGCATTCATCTCTTAACCTGAATTATTGATTATTGTCAACACTTTTATAACTTTAAAATTCAAGTTATGTATGTGTGTGTGTATGAGTGTTTATGGATATATATGTGTGTGTGTGTGTGCGTGTGTGTCTGTGTGTGTGTATGTATATATACACACACATATACATGTAAACACTTAATGTTTAATGCCCCAACAAATATTACATAATATATAGGCTTTTAAGCAAAATTTAGCCAGCTTCAAACTAAACTTATATTAACATTTAGAATCCTATTAGGAAGAAGTTAAGAAATGGGAGAAATCTTAAGTATAAAAAACAACATTTTTTCTATGTAATTATCTAAATGATTTGACTTGCCATATTTTAATGGAGGTTTTAATCCCCACATATTTATTGCCTATTATTCATTTACTAAAATGATATGTGATATTTCTGTCATTACTCTTGCTATATATGACTAAGACTTAAAAATTGAGTTTAGATTCTTTTATGTTTTTCTACTAACTTCTCCTCTGTGTGACAGGAAGCTCCAAAAATGATCTCTAAGAATTATGAAAATTAGTATATAAAAGTTCTCAGATAAAAGAAAAGTATATATATATATATATATATATATATATATATATATATATATATATATCAGTAAGATAAAAACTATACATATTTTACATCTAGAGTGAATATTTTTATCAAAAAGAAAGATATGCAGCTTCTTAGAAAATTAACAGCTGTATTTCATGGTGTCTTTCTTTTCTGAATATTAAATAATATTTGCATATATCTTTAGTAAAAATGTAGGATAATGTAAGGAAATATATGTAAATTAATATAGTACTTAATGTGTACTTTTATTTCCTGGGGCTCCATTTTTAAAATTGAACAATTTCCTTATGGCTAATTAGATGAAGCACATAGGCATCTTGTATTACACTGTAGCTGCTGCCTTCCAATTTAATTATGTTAACATAGTGAAGTGTTTTATAGATTTACTGGGTATTATTATAAATGTCATTTAAGTCTGATGTTGGGCATTAAAATGTCAGTTATTTGCTTTTAGGTTAATAAACGTTTTTACAAGAACAAGAGTAGTGATATGCAATGTTATGTATAAACCAGCCTTGATATGCGCATCATGTAATTTTTGAAATTACTGTATAATAAACAACCTATCTCATTTCTCCTTGGGAAGTTGTACTGGAAGATCTTCCTTGCAGTATTTTTCTAGTGAGGAAGAGGGCACCTAGCATTGTCTATAGTAGACAATTAAGAATTGTAGAGGACTAAGAGTGATTTCCTTCATTTCTACTTTGCCAGGGAGATAACATCATTTGTCTGATAGGACAGCTGTTAGAAAAGATAGCAGAGTGGCTGGGCTATCTTCCGAGACTGATAACACACAGAGTGGCATCAGATAGGAGCTGAACATCATTACATAAAATTGGAGCCCACACCCCAGGGACCTCTCACTTGATCAGGCACACATTTATGCTTCCCTAAGACATTTATTTTCGAGATAGGACAGAATGCTCCAGTCGGCCAGGTAATTGCATATTGCCTGTGTGCTTGATAAGTGCATACGTCTTCCCACAGACTTTCATATGTAAACATGAGAATGGTAAAAATACTCTGAGACCAGGAGGTGGGCAGTTCTAAGCATCTGAGCAAAGTCGTGGTCTCTTTCATCTGCATTTACACAAATCATCATGGTCAAGGATGTCACCCAAAGCTTGAGGGTAACAGTTTAGACCACGGCCTGTAGGACAAACTGAGAAGAAGGAAAAGGCAGCTACGTTAGGAAAAAGGACACAGTGGGTACCTTATCCAGTCTTTACTATGTGTGGTAGTTAATATTTTGGAGATGGTAGTAGTCTAGTCAGTTTTTGATATGTTATGTGGAGCATGTTAAAATCATAGCCTCTCTCTTCCTCAAATGGGCAGCTGATAAGAAGACCCCATTCTTCCTCTCTCAGTCATGCCAGGATATTAGAAAACAAGAAAAGCTTTCCTACATATGAGCATTAAATCAAGGCTCCTCCCCAGACAGCATAGAACCCAAAGCAAACAACGTCTCTAGTCTCTGAAAGAAGAGTGGAGCACTATGGGAAGTCTGCTGAGGCTTCCTAGAAAGACTCATTATGTAGGTGACAAATGTTTTTAATATCTGTTGTATGTAACATTATCATATTTTACATTGCCAAGGTTTCATTCTAATCTACATAGAAACAAACACTTAAAATGCGTAATAACTAAAAACAGGTAGGCATTGTCTACAGCCACTTATAATAGGAGATGTCAAAGTTATGGACTCATAGAATTATCTTGCCCAGTAAAGTTAATTTTATACCAAATGTTTTGTAACATTATTGCATAGTAGACATATGATGAGTATTAATAGTAGGCCATGAAAATATTTATATGTCATTGAACTAAGTCATTTATTTCTGTCTTTAAAAGTTCAGAGTGCTAACAGGGTCATTTCTTTTAAATATGAATTTTATAATGGTGATGTGAGAGTTCATCAGGAACTAAGTAACTTAAAACAGCAGAAATTTAGTCAAAAGCTGTGAAAGATGGAAGTCTAGAACCACTGTAAGGAAGGTCTCTTAATTAACCCTGGAGGTGCTAACAAACAGGTTTCCCCAACTTGCCTTTGTTTCTTGTGTTTTCCATTGTTCCTAGGATCCCAACTACATTACTTGTGAGGTTCTTTTTCAAATCAACCTTTCCTGTGCATGCCTGTGAAAACTTCTCTCCCTGCCTAGATCTTGTAATGGCACTTGCCATTTTAATAACACAGAAAAAACCAATGTACCACTACTAATAATACCCTTAAATTTGTAGTCTCTCCTTTTACTCTCTTTTTTGTCTTGGATATTTTATGTATTTACATTTCAAATGTTATTCCCTTTCCCATTTTCCCCTCTGGAACCCCCCCTCTTCCATCCCATCTTCCTCTATTTCTTTGAGGATGCTCCCCCTTCTACCCATCCACTCCCACCTTACCACCCTGGCATTCCCCTACACTGGGGCATTGAGCCTTCACAGGACCAAGGGCTTTTCTGTCTACTGATGCCAGACAATGCCATTCTCTGCTACATATGCGGCTGGAGTCATGGGTCCCTCCATGCGTAATCTTTGGTGGGTGGTTTAGTCCCTGGGAGCTCTGGGGTGTCTGATTGGTTGATATTGTTGTTTTTCCTATGAGTTTGCAAACTCTTTCAGCTCCTTCAGTCCTTTCTCTAACTCCTCAATTGGGGGACCCAGTGCTCAGTCCAATGGTTGGCCGCAAGCATCTGCCTCTGTATTTGTCAGGCTCTGGCAGAGCCCCTTAAGGGACAGCTATATCAGGGTCCTGTCAGCAAGCACTTGTTGGCATCTGCAACATTGTCTGGGTTTGGTGTTTGTATATGGGATGGATCTCCAGGTGGAGTAGTCTCTGGATGACCTTTCCTTCAGTATCTGTTCCATACTTTGTCCCTGCATTTCCTTTAGACAGGAGCCCTTCTGGGTTAAGAATTTGGAGGTGAGTGGATGGCCAAATCTCCCAACCAGAGGCAGTGCCTAACCTCTGGATATGTTCTCTACAGGTTCTCCCTTCCCTTTGCTGGGCATTTCAGCTAATCTCATCTCTGTTGTTTCTTGGGAGCCTCTTGCTTTCTTGACACCTGGGACTGGCTGGTGGCTATCCCCAGTTGCCCATCTCCCATTGCTACATGTCTCTGTTCAATTTCCAGATCCTCCATATATCATGTCTCCTGCATTTTCTGTGTTCTGACTGCAGATGCACCGCAACAGCTGTGTCCTGTTCCTGTCTCCTTGCCTTACCTGCTACAACAGCCTATACCCTGAAACTGAGCTAAAATAAGCTCCTCCACCCTTGCACTGTTAGCAGGTGTCTCTTTTATATATATGATACTTGTCCCTATAATCATGCATGTGATATTCAGAAATTCTGGATATTGGAACATGGACATCTCTTCAAAGAGACCCATTCTCATCCATAAGATCCATAAAATCTTAGAGAATATCATGAGGTCTTCCAAGTTATGAGGAGAAAGAAAACCCAGAGCTCATCTTTTATCAATTAGAAGAACTCAGTATAAGTGAGCATAGAGATTCCATTTAGTACAGATAAGCTCAAAACTACAAGATTTACCTTACCTTTTTACTGCCTTAGTGTACTCTTGGTCACTGCAATACAGCACCACCCGCTCTGTACGCTAGCCCTGCACTACACACACTGAATTGTCTTAAACTGTTAGCACACACACTATATTCCTGTTCAGCATTTCATATATATATATTCTATACAATGGTGTGTTGTGTAAAATGTCAATTAGACAATCAAATTTAATTATATTATAAATGAACTAAGGAAATGCACTGTAAAATATCCATTTGGTCTAGTAGCAACAAAATTTTTCTTGCTTGGTGTTAAATATTTGATCAGAGAATAAACTGTATATGCTAATTTTCATTTGGTGTCTATACTTCTATTTTCAGGCCCTTTATCCAAATATTATTTAACTTTTCCAAATATGGCTTTGTATTTCATTCAGGATTATTCAGTATCAATATATTGTATTATTGAATATCCCTCATGTTTTCTCTGAGCCTAAGTCCTGGGATCATCTTTATGTTATATAGACTCTTTGGTAACCCCAGTTTAATTGCACATTGTCAGTCACAGCCTCAACCTTTCTTCGTAAGACTGTGAAATCCAAAACAGATTTTGATTGATGTAGCATACAGAAAAAAAATTCTGCAATATTTAGTGGTAGAATCATATAATTTCAGAATGATAAAACTCTAAATATAGCAGTCATCCCAGAATTAGGGTCCCTTCTTTATATTCACAGGTCTCAACTAGCAATTGAAAAAAAAAAGCACTTGAAAACTTTGTATCTGGAACTAAATCTCTCATTTTTTGTTTCCTAAGCCATACAGGATGACAACTATTCACCTAGACTTTTCACTTTAAAAAATAATATGAGCCCTGTAGACATATAGTTAAATACAATTAACATTCAAGAGGAAGAATACTGAATTTCTGCAAACTATACTATTTATATGTTGGACTTGAGTATCTGGTTTTAATATGCATAAAGTACTAGAATATAGGGTAAGCATAAATGTAAAAATATAGTGTTTAGGATTTGAATACTGGGCTTTAGATCAAAATCATTAACTTCTCTCTTAATGCGTCTTCTAAATGTTACCAAATAGGTATAAGTATGACTTTTAGATATTTATTTAGTATTTATATGTGTATTTGATATCACAGTTTCATAGAAACTATTTAAATGTACATCTGCTCTGTTGTCAATAAAAATGTTCCTTCAATGGTTACATGATATACAGAATGAATGTAGACATGATTTATATAAGACGTATAGCCTAAATTTGTCAGTTGACATTAAGGGATAGGCTAATAAATGTGTTGAGAATGGCAATAATGATTTTCAATAGTTGTGAGAATATAAAGGATTGAACAAATTTAACAGCGAGATTTCCCTTGAGTGTAATTAACACATAGATCGGCAGCTGAAGATTCTTACAGGCCAGGAACAAGGTACCATTAATGTCATTGCAAGTATCACAGTGAATTATAAAGGAAAAACAAGACAGGGAATTGTGACAGTACCTACGCTTGGGTTGTTCAACATTTATGC
>LR749508.1:155968-180968 GCA_902729485.2 Mus minutoides
ATATATATATATATATATATATATATATATATATATATATACAATTAAGATTTCTAGATACCATAGGAGTTCATGAAAACATAGCCCATGCTTCTTTTTTGGTGTATAGCTCATTCTGCCCAGGACATATGTAACCTTTGAACATAATCATTAACATAGAGGGCTTATTACAAGTTTCTTATATCAAATTACTTTTACTGGAAATGTATTAACTGCATTAGTCACTTAATACAAAAATCTATAACAAGGTATTTGATATACTTTAACATCTCTTCCTTCTCAAATGTGTCCATTTCATTTTCTTGAATTTGATGACAGGGATTAATCATAGACACTTTAAAAAACTATTTATTGTTTTTGAAATTTTAGTTAATATCAATTATGAAATTTTAAGTAAAGTATGAAATACAAAACAGTCCTAACACCTAGTTTATCAACACGTATGCTTGGCTGTTAGTGCTTATATAGAAGACATTTAACATAGTTTAATAGTCTGCTTATAGCTGTGTAGGTGCTGTCTGGATCCCCAAACACACTG
Organism: Mus minutoides; assembly: GCA_902729485.2. Lineage (NCBI taxonomy): Eukaryota > Metazoa > Chordata > Mammalia > Rodentia > Muridae > Mus > Mus minutoides. The sequence goes on from LR749508.1 coordinate 156,507, forward strand.
AATTTTATTATGTATATGCACATGTAGATAACTCGCTGTGGTACACAAGCTGGCAGCTGTATTGCAAACGCACCTGGCTGAGGTGTGCATCTTAGGAATCGCCATTCAATTTTAGGGTCTTAGATAGGATGAATGGCAGGTCATATGCCAAGCCACTGCAAACAGCAGAGCTGGCAAAAGAAGAAAAGAAATACGTGTGAGTAAATGAGCAAAACCTACCAGACCAGGAACAAAAATGAACTTTCCAGTTTTGAAATCATATTTGAACCTTGACATCCTTTTCTTTCACAGCTTTGCGTAGTTATCCAGTAATTCCATAGAACAATAGTATAAAATTCCCTATAAAAACAACAATGTGGTGGACTTTAATAGATAAAACCATCAGCATAAACATAAAACATTGGTTAATTCAGTATAAACATCTAGTGTATATTCCAAGCCAGGATCCTTAGGCAAGACTAAAAAGAACTTCCACAATTTTTTGTGAGGAGAAAAGCGAAGTTGTTTACCTGAGCATCCATTTTGATTTTGTTCTACTACAGGAATTCAAGCTGGCCTTGAACTCCTGATCCTGTCTCTTCTCTCCTCCTCTCTGGCGCTCACATTCCACATTTGTGCCACCACATCTGACCGTGAGCCAATCATGAATGTGAGCCATTATATCAGCGCAAGTCCTAGGCACTTTCAGTAACTGTCACCTGAAGAACTTTGATAATATGATGAAGATAAATGTGCCTATGAAACTTTTGTGTGTGATCAGGAGAACTGCCTGATGATGGATTTCCAGAGGTTGAATTTTGCATTGACAGATTAGGAACACATTGGGAACATCACTGTGCCTTTGACATATGTTTCCTAAATGAGACCACAAGTCCTATGCCTGGTACATTTTCAGTTCTTCCTGTAACAGGCATAGGTCGACATTTTGCTAGCCTTTGACAAGCTTAGGAAATCATCTGAATGCAGTAATTTCAGGGAAGTATACCCATTAAATGGGCAGAGAAAGCTTAGAATAATATGATAAGAAAATGAATCTGCTAATCTCGAAATGTGAGCAGAAGAAAATAATTCACTGGTAAAGCATCAGCAGAGTTTTATGTATAGATCAGGAGCGTTTTAGTAGAGATCAATGAGTTTACAAAATTCAAGTCAAACTATGGCAAAGGAAAGCTAAATGATTATTAAATTTAAAAGCAATACAATATAAACCTACCTGTTTTCTGAGCTCTAAAAGTTGTACTCTGTTTCTGTGCTTAATTTTCCTTATCAATAACACATCTGTGCACTGTTTTTAAAATCTATTTGAAATGGTACATGTCTTACAGGTCACCACATCAGTTAGTTTTGTCACACGTACATGCACACAAGAGGTATGTTTAGTGCAGTACCAAACTAACTAGACCATAATATTATGATTGCTATTGGTATGATATGATACTGTTTTCTTGATCAAATAATAGGGTTTCTAAAGAGAGAATAATAATTACTAACATTTGCCAAGTCCTTAAGTTTTTTGCCAAACCTTTCCTCAATGCTCTGTAACTATTAACTCTGAAATTCTATTCAGTGCACCTGTGACCACAACTGGTTATTTAAGGAATCAGTAAATGCCTTTGGTTATAAAGATGCCTGTGTAAGCATTAATGGATGAAAACACATGTACCTTAGTTTCATGAAAATAGCTCTAACCTGGGGCCCCTGATGGTGTAGCAACAGCAGATCTTAAGAGTACCATGACGTGCATAGTAGGAAAGTGTTTTACAGAGAACAAACCATTTCTATTAAGTAAATGTAAAATATGACTCCTCAGTCCTCTTTGTTTTTTTCTATTAGTATATTTGTAACTCTCCTTGTTACTCTCTCTTTCATGTGAATGCACACATGTATGCTTCTGAACACAGAAACATATGCCTTGCATTAGAACAAATGTTTTCTTCATGCAGGAAATATTGCTTTAAATCCCAATGCTATGTCCGAACACTGGGAGTTTAGAGATTGCATAAGCAACGTGTCCAACTCAGTAGGATCCTTTTCAGTTCCAAGCGTAGTGAAATGAAGTAGTCATTTGTCTTCATCATTCCTATAATCCAAAGGAAAATATTTTAAGAAAAATTACATAAATAAAATTGTAAAGCGTTTTAAACTCTAGCTTCTTGTGTGTCAGTAAAATAATAAATATTATTTGCTAGATGACTCACTGAATCAATGTTTTCAGACCACAAAGAGGCTGGTTTGTAAACTATCTCACTGTGATGGCAAATATAAATGGCTTTGCTAACAGCCACTGGTAACAAATTATACTAGCAATGAACATTTGTGTCTGTGACCATATATATATATATATATATATATATATATATATATATATATATCACATATATATCGCATATATACCACATATATACCACATATATACCACATATATAACACATATATAACACATATATACCACATATATACCATATATACCAAAAACCACAACACAGATGCTCCAGAAACTTGTTGGTTTAGATTGTACTTTGAGATGATGATTTCATTAATCACATTAATAATTATTACTTAAAAAGTTTGATTTTATTAGTGTCAGACTTTACAATTTTCATTTAGTGACTGCATGAAGCTCTCTTAGATGTTTCAGTGAGGGTATGTTTGTAAAATGGAAGTTAAATCCTTATCTTTCAGGATGGCTCTATGAAAGGCAGTGGTAAATGTTATTAAGCATGGCATGTCTCATATAAGGAAGGCAATAACTCCTTATGTCTTCTTCTGCACAGTGTGCTACAATGTCCTCTAGTCAGTCAAATGCAGTGATCTAATTGAGGCTGTGGATTCCAGGTGAAAAGATCAATTCTTTTTATAGCAGGTTCCAAGAGACAGCCAGTTCTACTCAATTTGTTTCTATACGTGGCTCTAAATATAATGGCAATCACACCTAAAGGGAATACAACTACCAAAAAAAATCCTTAAATTCCAATATCTAAGAGTGTCACGTAAATCTTATTGAGAAAAGATTTAATATATCTCAGACAAATTCTAAAAAAAAAAATAAAATTTACAAAATGTCTCAATAATAAATAATACTTATAAACTTCTTAGGTAATAGCAACAAAAACTGTCATGACTTAAACTTTACACACACATTGAGCTATTGAGAAGGCTGTGCCAACAAGAGCACTGGCTGCCAAGCCTGATGCATAAGTTTGATATCAGGACCCCATAGTTATAAGAACTTTTCTACTCTAAATTGTCTTTTGACCTCCACACATTTACCATTCTATACACACACACACACACACACACACACACACACACACACACACACACACACACACACACACAAATACATGCATTCAAACCTTTATTCAGAAAATAATTCATAAAAATATAACTTTAAAGAATTTGAAAATAAATATGAATTCAAGACTTTTGGATTCATTTACCTTAGCTGACTGATTCGAGTGCCCTTTCCATTATGGCATAGTTTTCTAGACATATGATCCCTAAGCCATTCAGAGATGGAATGTGTGCATGCTCTTAGTTTCAGTTGTGAAACTAAAATGTTTATGAGCTTGCTTTACCTTGTGCCTTGAAATTAAACACTTCAAATTTTCTATGTTAATAATCCTTACATAAATTAATGTTTTTCTAATGACTTAACATGATATGATCATGACAAAGTTTATCATATCATATCAGAGTTACATGTACATACACACACACACACACACACACACACACACACACACACACACAAATCATTTAACAACCAAATCAACAACTATTATGGTGAAACTGCATTTACTGCATTAAACCAATATCTAATGAGTTAGAGGCTCATTTTCTGTCTGAAAGTTCTATCTTGTGCTCATTGTAATTGGCATTTCATAAAAAGCAGGACTCAAGCCGTCAGGGCCTATTTCCTCCAGTGCTAAAGTAAACACACGACTGTACAACATATTATAATTGTGTTGTATTTCTCTAAGAAAGTTCAGGTAATGAAAGTGTGAGGAACTGTAGCCTTAGCTGAAGCCAGGTTTTGGTTATGGGGGCTTACAGGTACATTACAGGCAGGTAAATACGTGAACAATTACCTAGAGTAAAACATAAAGAGAGACTAGAACAAACATTGACATTAGGAACTGTATAGCCTTAAAACAGTTCCTCAATTTCTCTAGTTTTTTTTTTTTTTTTTCCATTATCTCTAGAGCAAACAGTTTTGGCTAATGTGGTAAGTGCTGTGTCTTGTTTTGTTTTAACCCCTAAATGGAAATTGGACAAGAAAAGTACTCTAAAAGACAAACACTCCATTTGAATATTTCCTTTTTCATTTAATTTGTAGTGATATGACAACATTATAACATAATAGTAGTTATAAGCTAACTTTTCACTCTACAGCATTTTCTTGTTCACTTCGCCCATTTTGGATGAAAGAGTTCTCATTGTCTGGAGCAGTTAGTTAGGCTGCTCTAGTCCCAAGAAGATTATTAAACAGAGCAGAGAAATACCATGAAGTGGATAAGCACTCCATTTGGAAGAACATGCGCATCACAATTTTCCACGTACTTTTGTGCTTTGTATAACAAAGAACATTTCAGCATTCCCCGTAGTCACAAAAAGAAAAATGAAGACAGTGTGATGTTGAGGGCCTCTTGGGACTCAGGATCCCAATACCCTGTGTATGTAGTAGCTATACACTGCAACTGGGCCTTAAGAAAACCTCCTTGATGGCAGACATTTTCAACTTAGAAAGGGAGGCAAAAGACACCTAGGCTATCTTATTATCCAAAGGTAGGGGTTGCCACAGTAAGTTCTCTGTGGTTCCTTAGTAAGCTGAGAGATATGAATTTTCACCAAACCTTACATATGGGTAAAAAGATAAACAGACAACAAACTTCTCAACCATTCCTAGGAATAGAGTTCAAGAGATTTCTGTTGCTTTTAAAGTCTTGGGTTGGAAGACTTAAGTATTTGGATGAAATGTGTACTTTAAACGGGCTTTCAGATGAGAATATAGTCAAATTACCAGGTAGAAGTAAGGAGAGCAGGGAAGAGAGAAGGGAAATAGGTGGTGGGTGGACGGGCAATCTCTAGGACATGCCAGAGACCTAGGATAGGGGAGACCTTAGGGATCTATTGGGTGACTCTAGCTGAGACTCCTAGCAGTGGAAGATATGGATCCGGAAGGGGCCACTTCTTGTAGCTAGGCAGGATTCCCAGCAGAGGGATAAGGACAGCAACCCACCCACAAAACCTTCTACCCAATATATGTCATGCCTACAAGATGTTTAGGGTCAAAGATAGAGCAGAGAAGAGTGAATGGCCAAGTGATGGCTGCCCCAGTTTGAGACCCATCCCATGCACAAGCACCAATCCCTGACATTATTAATGATACTCTGTTATGCTTGCAGATAGGAAAGTAGCATAACTGTCCTCTGAGAGTTTCTACGCAGCAATCAATGGCAAGAGATATCTGTTGCCTGCCTGCCTGTTGATCCTGTTCACCTAAATGGACTGCATTATATACCTAAATAATTCTGGCTTCAGTGAGAGAGGATATCCCTAGTCCTGCAGCTGCGTGATGTGCCAGGGTGTGGGTGTAGGCTGGTTTTACCTAGAAGGAGGCACTCTCCTTTCTCAAAGAAGAGATAGAGGAGGAATAAGGGGTGCTGATAAGGATGGGGATCTGATACTTGTATGTAAAGTGAGCAAATAAATAAATAACAAAAAGAGAAACATTCTTCAAAAATTTCAAAATGAATCTTGGGTTGTATAGATATTGAATTGACTTACATGAAAACTCAGCTTTATTTTTTCAGGATTACTGAAAGCTTTAATTGATATACATTCTCCTTTCCATAGTTCCATTAAGTCTTATGTTTCTATTTTTTTTACAGTTCCTATAATTCCATATACTATACTATCAAAAACATAGCATGTGAAAAATCTGATAGGAGAAAATACAAAGTTATGAATACAAGAGAAATGAGATAAACAAAGAAGAGGTGAAAATATACAATAATACATCATTAATTTGGTTTGCTAAGAAATTATTCTTGAGGGAGGGGGAAAATATAAAGAAATTATTCTTGATCTAATATTATTTATTTAGACACACACACATATACATGCGCATACACATACACATACACGCACACGTGCATACGCATACGCATACACATACGCATACACATACGCATACACATACACACACACACCATGCCTATGGAGTTAAGGATTGAACTTGGGTCATCAGGCTTCATGGCAAGCCTAGACCAATTCACTTGCTGTGCTCATTGGCAGATCCTGTAATTTTATGATAGCCACTCCAAATTGACATCAGAACTTTAAACATTTCTCAAACTAATGAACAAAAAGATATTGTCATCACTCACTTCTCATGCCTCATTTAGATTTTAGTTTGACTACAACAAAAAACATTGAGAGAAAACATTGAGTTAGAATTAACATTTTCATGAAGCATGTTGCCCTGCCATTTAGACCAGGAGTCCTAAGAGGTAATATCAGGTAATTACTCACTGTTCTTTAATTCATTGAGGCATATTTATATTCACTGAGCTGTTTTATAAATTTTTTACTTGTTACAAAAGTGTTAACACATCCGGTGGTGGTGGCATATAACTGTAATTTCAGCAACTCCAGAGGAAGAGGAAGGTGAATTGCTGAGTTTGAAGCCAGACTGGTCTACAAAGTGAGTTACAGGAAAGCCATGGGTATACTTAGAAACCATGTCTAAAATAAAAAACAAAACAAAACAAAACAAAACAACAACAACAACAACAACAACAACAACAAAAAACAACCAACCAACAACCCAATCAACTAACCAACCACCCCCTCAAAAAATCACAATAAGCCAGATATGGTGGCGCACGCCTTTAATCCCAGCACTCGGGAGGCAGAGACGGGCGGATTTCTGAGTTCGAGGCCAGCCTGGTCTACAAAGTGAGTTCCAGGACAGCCAGGGCTCCACTGAGAAACCTTGTCTCAAAAACAAACAAACAAACAAACAAAAACCAAAAACAAAACAAAACAAAAAACAAACGAAAAAATCACAATAAAAAGGAATAAACAAAGTTTCAACACAAGACTCTATAATTTGCACTTTCTAAGTGAAAATAAGAAATTATATTATGAACACCAGTACTGTACAATATTTGAAACATTAAAAAAGGTAATAAAGCAATCTTAACTGCCATCTAGTATATAAAGAAATTTAGGAAAAAAGAGTGTTTCTTAACTCTTTCTAAAAGTTTACTTATGCATTTTTCCTCTAATTTAAGTTATATTTACTTTGTCTAAAACTATTTCTGGAACAAAGTAGACTCTTACTAAATAGTAGCTACTGGTTAGTAATATAACTATTAGTGCCTTGTTAAAATGCTAAATTTATAGATATTCATCATACTTCAGTTGGCTTTAATAAGATAAAGCTTGGTTGGAGAAATTTTAAGTTCACATGTTAAAAATAGTATTACCAATTTTTCAGGTATTTTCCAATAACATTGGTAAATAAGGATGCAATATGACATTAAGTGTATAGTTGTAATATTTCTATGGATCATCACTTGAGAGCTCCAAACATATGAATCTTAAGTATGAAGTGTACATTCACAATGGTAAAAATGACATCACAAATTAATATATGAAATTACATATCCCTTGAATAAATCCCTCTTACAAAGTCTAATGATTACCCTGGCCAAGGGCAGCGATGGTGAAATCAACTGATTAGAATTCTGATTATCTTCCCTCCTCTTAGCACTTAAGAATGGCTCACCTAGATATTTCTCTCTGCAAACCCTGGACGCAAAAGTAAAAACATGGGGCAGAAAACAGATTGAGGACCTATCAGTCTTTGGCCTTTCTGGAAATACAGACATAACGGAGGTGTCAAGAGCAGAACTGACAGTGATTGTTGAGCAGCTGACAGCTCAAACACAGCTTGCCTGTCTGATGCTGCCAGGCAGGCGCTGGCAGGATTCCACTGTATAAATCCATCTGCTACCTTGGGGTTAGGAGGGTTGCTTTTGTCTTCATGTGAGCAGAGGCGCTCATTATTATTAAATGGTGTCTTTGCCACTTAACCTGAAACCTTCGCGCCAAGGGTCTGTCTTACTCACCCAGTTTCACTGGATGGATTTGCCATATTATCTCATTTTAAATATACCATATCTGAACAATTTTTAAAATGTGGGTAAGGGAAGTGACAGTTCAGAAGCATTTTTGAGATCTGTCATGTTTACTCATTTACATGGCTAGACAGTGCCCAATCAAGTTTTGAATTCTAACTATTATTATTATTATTATTATTATTATTATTATTATTATTATTATTATTATTTAGCTCAGTCCAATGATCTAAACTGGTGATTTCTGCAGTTCATAAAGCTATGTCAGTGTTGCTGATACTTCTGATCCTGCAGGGACTCACAAATCTATTTGGCATCCTCAAGCTGTTAGAGGAGAAGAAAAGTGCTGGTCACTAACCTTGCCATGATCAACAGTGTTTTTAGCATCCTGGTTAACATCTTGGCTTTGATTTCAATGAGTAATACAAACTTGTGTCTATTCATTCTTCCTTAGCCACCCACTGACCCTCTTTTGGATGGACACTCCTCTAGATAGTGCTAGACAGGAACTACACAAAGTTGAAACATTTTTTTTTAATTGGTGCAAAACTTTTTTCCATATGTTATCTGATAAAGAAATCATTGACAGTTTATTAAAATTCCTTGGTAGTTAGACATTCTTTCAGGTGGCGCTCCCGTTTGAGTTCATCTGTTTTAGTCACAGATTGGAATAGAAGGGGGAATGGTATGAAGAGTAACAAGACCAACAGTTCTCTGCTCAAATCACCACATTAAATCCACCATTGCTCCCTTGATGGCCCATGATGGGTCATTTCTTTCAGGAAAGAACACTTTGGTGCCCATGGCATATTAACTAACCTTCTACAGCTGTTCTCAGGGAAAGGGCATACATTTTCCAATTGTGAGTGCTGAGCTTCCGTGCTCTGAATTGCTTTTATCCTTTTTACTCACAGAATGGAGAGGCACAGAGTTTGAATTACACTCCCTTAATATTTTTAGTAATAAATATGGCCATACTTCAAGTAGATGGAAAGATTAATTTGATCTCATGACTATAGAAATCAAAAGCTCTTTGTTAACTCATGAGCAAAATTCATAAATGATCATTTTTTTCTAGATGGAGTTTCTATTTTCAAATTAGTAGGAATATAATTTTAAGTTAATGTGTTAAAATTATTATTTTAGTTTCATTTGGATCCCGTAGCTCCCTTCACATATTACATAAAATTTTGCCACTTGGAAATTTATTGCTGTGAATGTTTATATTTTATAGTTTTACATAGGAAAGAAAGGAAAAAATGAAGAAGGAATGGAAAGAGGCACAAAAATAAAGGCAGAAAAGGAGGAAGAGAAGAAAACAGAAAAAAAAAAACAGTAATGTTAGGATTCTCAAATGAGCAGCTTAAAAAAACAGACATCAAATGACTTTGAAAATAAAGTTCTCCTTTCCCTCAGATTTCAGAGAGGTATATATTGTCAGGATATTCGGACTCTATATCTTTCAATTTACTCCTATCAGTAATAATAAAAACAACAATATAATAGCAATATTAGTAATGCCACCATTAACTACGTGAAGTACCTAAAAGTGGTCTGTCTAGTTTAGGTTTTTTTTTTTTTTTTGCAATTTTTAATAGATATATTCTTCATTTACATTTCAAATGCTATCCCGAAAGTCCCATATACCCTTCCCCATCCCGCGCCCGACTCCCCTAACCACCCACTCCCACATCATGGCCCTGTACTGGGGGATATAGGGTTTGCATGACCAAGCGGCCTCTCTTCCCATGATGGCCAACTAGGCCATATTCTGCTACATACACAGCTAGAGACATGAGCTAAATCAGTCTGGCGGTTCCTCAGAAAATTGGACATAGTACTACCAGAGGATCCTGCAATACCTCTCCTGAGCATATATCCAGAAGATGTTCCAACTGGTAATAAGGGCACATGTTCCACTATGTTCATAGCAGCCTTATTCATAATAGCCAGAAGCTGGAAAAAACCCAGATGTCCCTCAACGGAGGAATGGGTACAGAAAATGTGGTACATTTACACAATGGAGTACTACTCAGCTATTAAAATCAATGAATTTATGAAATTCCTAGTTTAGTTCTTAATTAAGTTTCTACCTCATGAGAATTAATATACTGGCTGATAACATATTTTCTTTCTATGAAATCTGAAAGATAGTTTCAATGACATCAAGTTAAAAAACAAACTCCATCAATATATTTCCAATATTTATGACATATTTTGGTCAGTTTATTTCCTCAGTCGCCATTTTAGTTTCACAATATGCCATGTGCCAATGAAAGGTTCCAAAGAGATATAACCATTGCACCTTCTCTTCTTAGATACTTTTAATCACTTATTATACTAAGTTCAGATCAGAAGATCAATAGCAGATCATGCCAAGAACACCAAGATTTAATTACTTTGTAGATACATAGTAGTCATGAAACTTTGATCCTAATCTTCACTCAGGTAGTACTTATGAGAAAAGAGTCATTTGGGAGACACTATGGCACTAACATGTAATCTAAAGGGTAAAATATCTGAACTTTGAAGGAACACAGTGAGAAAGTTGGTTCAAGTTTTTCTGATCTGTTTGGTTGACCTTTTCTATCTGCAGTCTCCTCTGATTCTTTATATTGACACAAAATGCAAGTAGATTTTTCTCTGCATTTGGAGGAAAAGCTGTATAAACATAACAACTTTTGAAAGAAAAAAATGGCTCATCTCATATCATGAAAAAGTCTGTAAGTCAAAAATGGCTGAAGACTGTCTCTAAAATAGTTACCCGTTAACCCTATTGGTTACTAAAATTGCATAATTTTGGTGCCATATTCTATGTGTTTAGCTTTAAGTATAAATATCTACTTATCATCTATCTGCCTGCCTACCTGTCTGTCTGTCTGCCTGCCTGTCTGTCTGTCTATCCATTCATCTATCTATCTATCTATCTATCTATCTATCTATCTATCTATCTATCTATCTTGAAGCCACAGCAGACTTTCCGAGACTACACAGTGTCTGGCACATTTGCTCTGTGCCTGGAGTTGCTTTCCTATTAACCTTGCCTTTGTGCTCTAATTTAGAATCAGTTAATCTGCTCCTCCTGGGAGATATGAAATTTCCATATTCTCATTGATTTATATAGATTTCCTGTAAACGGAAGACAGCAGGATGAAATCAATCACAGCGATGCCTACAGCAGTGGCTGGGGATAGGACTTACGAAACACCTGATGTGTTCCATTCTTATTAGGGATAAAATGAGAGCATGCTGTTTTCATCATGCTCGATGCACTGTGGAGATTATCCTGAAACCCTCATGCTAATAAAAGAATAGAGCCATTTCTTATACTCAGCTAGTGATTTGTGATGGTAGTAAAAGTATAAAAGTTTCACACATTTTCAAGAATTCTTGATTTTTTTTTTATAAGGTATCTGCTGGGTTTGGTTGCAGCTGGCACTCTGGCAGGTCAGAACTTGTTGCCCTAGGTCATTTCAGATACCATGCCCACATTTGGGGGAAAACACAATCATTTTGGATTCTGAGTTCTCTTCATCCCTTCAGAGGAAGTCTTTGAGAATGCTCAATCTAGTTTGATTATTGAAAGCATATTTTATTTTTATTTGTACGAAGGGACTATTTCATGAATATTTTTCTGAAAAGTCATATAAATGCTCATTACTGCAATGAGAAGTGTTTTAGAAAGAAAACGCAGCATTGTGACAGCAATGCCCACTATTAACAGGCTGTGGGATATCTGTTACCTTACAAAAAGAGAAATGAGAGAGGGCCCTAGAGAGACACAGCATGGGCTTTCAGTCGTTGCTTCTTATTTCAATCTTGTTTCTTCAGTGTCCAAATTCCCATTTGTCATGGAAATTTAAAATTAAGCCACTCCAATGCACACGTTCTAATTTAATATGAGAGAATGTGACTTATTATTTGGCACAGATTTATTGTTGTAAAAAGCTCCCACCGATGTCATGGTAAATTCTGTCATGAAATGAGGGCAAACAAATGATTCCTTTTTCCATGAATATTAACAGTCAATGTTACACCCCCCCAAAAAAAAAAAAAAAAAAAAACTCTGGGATAAGGTTCTTTATCAAAGTGATCAATTGTATTCAGCTATATTCCTTTCAGTGAGGACACAGGGCAGAGAGAAATTTTTAAAAATATAGATTAATATAGTATGAAACACAATAATGCAAAAATGGCACTTGACAGAAACTAGCCAAATCTGATGGAAAGAGATGTGTGAACTCCAGTGTCACAAGCATGACAGCATAGGTAGGATAGCTTTATTAGAACTTCTGGTACATTCTCAAGGCTGCCTTCCCTTGCTGAATTTGTTATTGATATATAAAGAACTAACTCTTGTCTTTACACATAATTGGATTGTATAAAGAAAGCTCTTTTGAATACTTCAATATTTCTTTCACTCAACAAGTATTTCTTATTATGTGTAGGGATATGCACTGGTACTTGAGTTATAGAAACAAGATTGCCCATGCTCCTTCCATACCACTGAACTTTAGTGGAGGTCACTGACATTAAGTCAACAAAGCTAAGATGAGGATAGATTTTAAGTATGAAGAATATTATACTTATTTCTGACTTGCATATTAGAATGGAGCTGCTTCCCAAAGTCCTATGGATTATAATAGAGTTTTGAAGATTTTCCTCAAAAATTTGAGGTGAATGTACTTTATTATAGTCCAACCATTTATAGACATACTTTAGTTTTTTCCAGTATATCTTCAGATAAATGTTTCAAGAGTAGAGCAGATTAATTGCTTGTTCAATGTCTAGCAGTCAGTCCTGAAAACATATATGTGAGCAACATTATTTAAGACTGAATGGATTATATTTGGAAATATATGTATATTTATGTACATATATGTTTTAGAAATACAGATAGAGAATATATGAATACATATATACATATATATGTCTATAAATACACATAAATGAATGCAATAACAATTATGTTAAAAATCCCCATAGATTTGAAAGAAAACAGGGAGGGCTGTACAAGAAGATTTGGGGGGGAAGGGAAAAATGTAATTATGATATAATTTCCAAATAGGGAGTAGGAAGAGAGAGGGAGAGAGAGAGAGGGAGAGAGAGAGAGAAAGAAGAAGAAGAAGAAGAAGAAGAAGAAGAAGAAGAAGAAGAAGAAGAAGAAGAAGAAGAAGAAGAAGGAGGAGGAGGAGGAGGAAGAAGAGGAGGAGGAGGAGGAGGAGGAGGAGGAGAGGAGGAGGAAGGGGAAGAGGAAGAAAGAAAGAAAGAAAGAAAGAAAGAAAGAAAGAAAGAAAGAAAGAAAGAAAGAAAGAAAGAAAAAGGGAAAGGGAAAGGGTAAAGGAAAGGGAAAGGGAAAGGGAAAAGGAAAGGGAAAGGGAAGGAAAAAATGAAACCCTGTGTTGCAAAACCAACCTCCATGACCTGTGAAATTATTACAAATTTGGTATTGTTATTTAGGAATGCTAGGTCAAACTGCCATAAAAAAGCAAATTAAAAAAAAAAAATCTATCTCTACAAAGTTCTAGAGGCCAGACTTCAGAAGCCTGGATGGAGTCATATTTGGCAGGGTTGACTGGTTGGCTTCATCATTTGCTCTGAGGGAAATTCAGTTCCATGCCCGTTATAGAACTCTGGCAGCAATAGACAACCACGAGAATTCCTCAGCTTGTTGAGTATCATGTTCATCTCTGCCTCTGTGCTCAAAACATGTTCCTTCCAAGTTCTCCTGTAAGAACATCAAGCACTGTACTTAGGGTCCTCACTAATTCAAACATGATCTTGAGATCTTTACTTTTTAATATATGTGTGAAGAGTTTTCTTATTCTAAACAAGATCATATCTTGAGGTCTCATCTAGATATATGTTTGAGGGAGGACAATATTCGACTCACCACATCTGTAAAGCACACTTTATATATTCTTTTGAAAATATATTTTAATAGTTGTTTTATTTATTTACATTTCACATGTTATCCCCCTTCCAGGTTTTCTCTCCACAAACTCCCTATCCCATCCTCCCCCCGCCCGCTTCTATGAGGGTGCTTCCCCACCTACCCACTCCCACCTCAATGTTCTAGCATTCCCCTGAGCTGGAGCACTGAGCCTTCACAGAACCAAGGGCCTCTCTTCCCATTGATGCCTGATAACGGAATCGTCTGCTACATATACAGCTGGAGTCATGAGTCTCTCCACGTGTACATTTTGGTTGGTGGTTTAGTCTCTGGGATCTCTGAGGGGGGCTGGTTCTGGTTGGTTGATATTGTTGTTCTTCCTATGGGGTTGCAAACCCCTTGTGCTTCTTCAATCTTTCCCCTAACTCATCCACTGAGGTCTGGTTTTCAGGCAGATGGTTGGCTGGAACATCTGCATTTGTATTTTTCAGGCTATGGCAGAGCCTCTCAGGAGACAGCTATACCAGGTTCCTGTCAGCAAGCATTTCTTTGAATCAGCAATAGTGACTGGGTTTGGTGTCTGCAATGAGGTTAATAATGTTAAATGATGAGGATTTTTTCTCTAACAGCATTTTCAGCTATAAACCCACAGTCATCCACCCATGTTTGCAACTATTCTATTTGCCATTCGATTCTCCTAGATAATATGGCAGAACCGTATGGAGATAGAGGGGAAGCCACTGGCGTAGACTTGGAAATACATACATCTTTACCTGCAAAGGACACATCAAGCACGCACAAACTCAGCAAGGACAGAGTTGACCTTCAACCAGTCAAATGTTTTAATTGACATTGACAACAGAGTTCATCTCATAACAGTGTGCATTTTCTATATTCCAGGCCCCATAACATATCTTTTTAGATACCAAGTGAACAGAAATAACATGAACTATATTCTCAGACCAGAGTGGCATTAAACCAAAAAATCAATCATAGAAATGAACCTGCAAATTCAACAATTTTCATAGACTAACAAATATTTAGTTTTTAAAATTAAAAAATAATGTAGATATTTTGAATTAAATTATACTACTTAAATATGTGCATATGGTGGTATTTATAGGGTAATTTATAAAATTGAAGGCATATATATTAGGTTAAAAAGAAAATTATAAAGTGAGTATTCTGTTTTATTTGTGAAATACTGAAAGAAAAATTAGGTCAAAATTCAAGTGAATCAAAACCGTGAAAGTTAAATGAGAAGTCGGCAAAATCTGAAAACATAAAATGAATAGAATGTGAAAATTATACGTCTGTTGTTGAAAATTGTAAGAAATGTGTCTAATTTTGTTCATTTTAATGTTTCCAAAATAGACTGAAACAACCTATCATGATAGCCCATGTAAGTTCATGACACAATTATCATAGGGCTCTCTCTAATCTGATCATGGGGTCACAGATATTATTTTATTTTTTCTTTGCCATCAAATATAAGTTTCTACTTGAGATCAAACAAAGCTTCTGCTGAATCCTTAAGCAAGTTGAGTCATTTGGAGGAAGGTAAACAGACTAAAGTAAACCTTTTTTTTTTTTTTTAACCTCTAGCATTCAGAGTTGCAAGGATTCAGAGTTGAATTGTGATGTCCCTATCCATGTGTCAGCTCACCCTCTTTGCTAAATAGTGTCTTAGTCAAAGCATAGAAAATTTGCTTAGTCTGAGAGCTAAAGAATCTTGGGATCTTGATGACTTATGGGATCAAGTCTTCACCCTAGTACCTAGAATAGATTAAGTCTGACTTTAGACTGCAAATGTCCAACTGATACAAGTGACACAGATTGTTCCATTAGCTTTGTGGTTGGTGAATTACCCTGAATGTTTCCCTTCCTTTTTGTAATGCAATAATACCTAACAAACGCACACACACAGCTATAGCATTTACACCCAACCTTTCCTTCATTTTCTCAGATATCTGATATTTCACAACACATCAGCTAAGTGTCATCGCTTCTGTCATCATACCATGCTAGGTGAAAGCTTTAAAAATTGCCAGACAGTCTGAGATCAGGACCAATATATAACTCTACCAGTTTCTAGGGGTGGACTCACTACAAACCATAGAGTAAGTGACACAGCTGCAAAGTCTCTCCATGAATGGCTTTCTCAGGTGGCTTCAAGTGTCTATTATTCCTGCTGGGATCCACAGGAAGCCAACTATTGACAATGAAACCCTCTGAAGGTCATTTATGAAGGAATGCTCTTGCAGTTAACTGGGGGGGATACACCATTAATCAAAAAGACCTGAGCCCTAACAGAGATACAATGGCGATCTCAATTCTCCATACATGGGCATCTAGACTGCACTGATTCTTTGGAGATTAGGCCTCCATTAGCATCCCCTGCTAGATGGCTGGTTCATCCATTGCATGCATATTTCCTTGTTATAATAATAGATTTACCTACAATATAGCCCTTCTCAAGTCTTAGAGTCATTTGAATGTGTCTTCTATTTTTTTCTCAACTGTCCCAGTTAAATAGGAAATCCTTTACAATATAATCCTCCACAGAGGTGTTTGCTGAATGAGACTGGAGTTCCAAATGCAGAGTTCCAAATACAGTCTAGCATGTGTATGATAGTCAGTCCTAGCCACTTGAGGTTCAAACTACTTACTTGGTGGAAAAGGTTAGAGGAAGTAACTTAAAAGTGGCAATATCTCTTATTTATCATATTCTACCTAAAACATGCACACACACACACACACACACACACACACACACACACACACAATATTTAACTCAGCACAATATTTAACTTAGGACTTGTTAGAAAAAGCAGTGGCCATTTAACTGGATCCTGCAGTAGTCTACTACTCCTAGAGACTAGAGGGAATTGTTTTGGCTGTGAAGGATCTTGTGTATTCCCCTCTGCACTTGGAAAACAGGAAGAAGCAGTATTTAATTCTTTACAATGCTAGACTTCTTCCTGCAGGAAGAAGTGTGAGATGGATACGCAACAGTGTACACTTTGTGTACCCTCAACTTCTAAGCTATTGATTATTATTTTCTCCTTCTTAATGCACGGGGACAAAATGAAAAATAGGCAATGTCATTGAAATTTTGGCAAGAAGACCATGTAAGGTTTATAAATATTGCATTTGTGCTTTCTGAAGTAGCCATTGAACAAAGTTAATGGTTTTCGGCAGCCCTGGGTGGCCCAGTGCTCAGGGACTGACTGACATAAAGGTCAACTGCTTAATTCATAAGCTGTCCCTCCAGAATAAAGACACCGGTGCTGACCTGCTGGCAGAGGAAACTGCCATTGTCACTGTTGATACAATAGAGATGATGATTTAAAAAGAACCCATCCACCTTCTTTGATCTCTGTCTCTTGTGATCAATGGCACTTAAGCCAGGTCAGGATTAAGAGTGCATACTTCAAAGGCAGGATAAAAATTAAAGCTAAGCTGCTAAGAAGTCTTATTAACTTTTGCATTCTGTTCTAACAAACGGAACTTGCCAGACACAGATAATTACTAACCCACTCTCTATACAAGTTCATTTTCTATTAACTTTAAATGGCTCAAATAAGAATTCAATGAGTCTACAAATAGAAAATTATTTTTAAATTCTAACTCATAAGTATGCTTTTTATTATTTGCTGCGTGTGTGCATGAGAGAGAGAGAGAGAGAGAGAGAGAGAGAGAATGTTTATGTGCATGTATGTGTCCAGGTGGACTCACCCATAAAGCATGTGGAAGCCAAAAATTGACATCCAGATATTATCTTCAATTTCTTCTACACCTTAATTTTTAGATAGTATCTTCTACTCTATCCAGAACTGTCCCTGCTTTTTCCAATATACTAACTGGCCAGTGAAGCTTTGGGTTTTGCTTTTCTCCAGCCCTCAGTCCTAGGATGAGATGACCCAAGCTCTCATTTTTAATTTGATTTTTTTTTGGGCGGGGGGATCCAAGCGCAGGTCCTCCTTCTTACACAATAAGCACTTCCCCACCTGAGCCATTCCCCATAGTTACTTATGTGCATATGTATGTGGGAATATGTGAAGATCAGAATATATATTGTTTCTGAGGATTGAACTCATTTCATCAGGCATGAACTGCCACAGTTTGTGTTCTTGGCTACTTTAGGTCAAGGATGGAAAGATGACTGAGCAAGGAAAGCTTTTGCCAGACGGTTTGGAGGCCCAGAATCCAGATCTCTAGGGCCTATATAAAACCAGCTTGTGGTCTTAGGGCCCACTTGTAATTCCTATTCTCAAAGAGAGAAGCTGTGGGATCAGAGCGTTTTGGCTTACCAGACTAGTCATACCTGGGAGCTCTGAATTCAGCTGAGAGATCTTGCCTCAATGACTAGAGATGAGATTAGTAAATGAAGACTTGCACTGTCTACATAGGCATAGATATGCACACATTTCTAGGTTCTACATGTTCGCCCACATATACATGAACATGTGCACACATGCAATAATATACATATTGTACTTGATGAGAAAAGGTAGGTAAGTTTAAACTGCATACGGATAATTCAACATTTAATGTGATTTCTATGGTTTAAAATTTCTCACTATCTAATATATGGTATATTAGGAGTGTGTTTGCTTGTCAGTGTTGTTGTGATACAGTACTCTAACAATAAATTAGTTATAGAAGAAAAGGCTAACTTTTGCTGACAGTTCCATACAAGATACAGTCTATTATGGCAGGAAAGACATGCCATTCAGGAAGCAGAGGGATCACATTCTATTCACCTATAGGAGGAATGGAAATCAGGGCCAGGCTATAAAATGTCAAAGCCTGTCCAGGTTAAGTACTTCCTCAAGGGAGGTTCTGCCTCCCCAAGAGTCCCTAACCTTTCCAGATAGCATTATCAACTGGTACAAAGTGTTGAGACCTTTGAGCCAATGGAAGACATTTCTCATTCACATTACCAAACTGGAGTAGACACATTTATTTATCAGTTAAGTAGAGGACTCCTGGTGGCTTTGCAGGAAGGGACAGTGAAGAACCTGGAAATGTCAGAGAGAAATAATGAGAACAAGGATTATGTTTTAGGTAGGTTTCTTTTTCTTTCATTGTTGTGGTGAAACACTATGACAAAAAAGCTCCTTGAAGAGGAAAGGATTTATTTGGTTTATAAATCATAAATTATAGTCCACTCCAGGAAGGCAATACAGAAACTCCATCCAGGAAGAAACCTGGAAACACAAGTTGATGCAGAGTTGTGGAGGAGTGCTAGCTATTGTCATGCTCTCCACAGATTATTCAGTTTGCTTTCTTTTAGATCTGCCATATTTTCCAATTCCAAATTAAACAAGTCAGGAGAAAGCATACTTTTCTGAAACTGATAAAAACTGGAAGTAAATCCCAGAACTTCTCAGGAATAGTGCTATCCCAAGCAGAAGGCTACATACTGAAAAGATGAGATGGGTTTTTTTTTCCAAAGCCACACTGGAAGATATCAGAACACATGCAGTGAATCAAGGTAGGGTTCAATGCAAGTCTTCTTCAGGAACCTGCTAATGGAGCACACAGTTTCAGTCATGACAGTCAAATTGAATTTGTACCAGTTATAGGGCAAGAAATATTACTTAATTTAACCATATTGGGCCACTGTCAGGAAAACCACAACCATATGCAGTTCTACAATGGAAATCAATAAGACCCATAGCTGGTACCCTATGTCAGGACTCATCCCAGCCTTTCCACAGCAGCTCAGAGAATTATAACTATGCTACCCGGAGTTCTGAGCAGGAATAATTATTTTTAACGCATAAATCCATACTTGCAGTAGCATGTAAATACTCATTTCACATGCTTGGTACAAGTATGCTGAATGAAGCAGAAATATATAATTTATATAAAACTGCTCTTTGACATTAATGAAAATTATCTAAGTGGTTGAAAGGGAAGGTATTTTCTAGAGAAATAGTTTATCTTTTAATAATTAATATTTACTTATTCCGAGCAACATTTATGACTAAAATTCATAGTAAAGTTTAAATTTTAAGACCAAATAGAGGTTAATAAAAAGATAAGCATTTATCATAATAGTCAAAATTAACATTTTGTCTTACTATCAATGTAGACACAAGAAAAAAAAAAAAAACATGACCATATCTCTGTGTTTACGGCCCTTGTTCCTTTCTTTAAGAGTAACGGAATGGATGTGTGTACTCAACCTAAGAGCAGGTAGATTGATTTACTTTCTAGACTTGTTCTCAGGCACAAACACAATCATACTCAGGACTGTTTATAATTCACTGAAAGTGAAATGGACAGAGCAGGAGAAGACACAGCAACAGGTAGCTGCTTGATTTCTCACTTGATACAAACATAGAGAGCCCACAAGGCTCTCTGTTCAGAGAGCAGAACACAAAGCAAAGTGATGGCAGAGCCTTGAACTCATCACTATTTAGAGCAGTGCAAAATTAAGGAACTAAATTAGGCTCTTTCCAAACATCATCAACTGAAAAAAAACAAAAAACAAAAAACAAAAAAAAAAAAACCAAAAATTACTAAAATAAAACCTAGACTGACCCAGAAAAAAGGAAGAGAGAAATATTTTTATTAGCTCTGGCAATTTTAGAAATGTTTGTATATTTCCATATTCTTAAAATGAATTTAAATAGTTTTATTTTATTTTATTTTATTTTTATTTCTAGCTATTCTATTCTTAGTTATCAGGTGCAGACAGCACCCTGCAAATATAAAGGGTGTTTTTAGGGGACCATTTTGGAAAGACTTGTTTCTCTTTTCACTGCAGCTGTTTGGATTATGCCTAAAGTTTCTTTTGAAGTGGATGCTGTTCCAATCAGCAGCTAAGAGAAAAAAAAAAAAAGAACCAAGTTTATGTTTTGAAACCTGACATTCTATTAAAAAGACAGCAGGGTACATATTTTCAAACAATACATTTACTAGGAAGCTTAAAATTTGATGCTTTTTTTCAACCTGTATATAGTATCTGTCAATAAAAATTAAGAAATGTGTGTAGTATTGCTTTTCTTACCTGTGTTTTCATATTCTTATAATTATAGTTCAATGCTTGTAAGTGAGCAATGAATGAACATGTGCCTAATGACATACAGGTTACAGATTTATGGTTATGAAAACAAGCGATCCTGCCTATATATTTCATTATATATAGTTTAAATACAAACTGACTATTCAAGTCATACGATGAATTTATAACTAATTTACAACACATTTATGCTAATGAAGTGAGTTATTATATACTATTTTTATAACTTTTGGCTTCTATATTAACATAAATTTTAATACAGTTTCATGGAGAAACTAAACTGTTAAGTAATGATTACCATAAAATGATTTAAAAATTATCATAGGTTTTTTTTTTTTTTTTTTTTACAAAGATACAAAATGATTGATTATTCTTTAACCAGTATTGTTTTTGCTTTTACAAACTTCTAAAGTAAATTGGGAGTAGAAAATGGTAAAGTGGTGGATTTCTCAGTTTCAAGGAGAGTCAGCTCATTCCACTTCAGCTGCATGCAATACAAAGCATACTTCGACCCAAAAATCAACCAAATCAGGTGAAACCAAATGAGGTGAAATGATGTTAGAGAATCAAACCAAGGAGAAAAAAAGAGATACTGAGAAACTCTTCCATTGAAATAGTGGGTTTTAGGCATGATCAACCTATTGGTATACAAAACTGCACTGAAATCTGTGTTCTACCTCTCTGAACATAAGAATAGAAGATATTGTGTGACCATAGTCCTGAGATGTTGATAAGTACAGTAAGTGAAGAGATCTGAATACTGCACGGTACTCCCTTCTGGACCCTGGGTAGGCACAGGGCACACCCAAACACCACTTTCTAAGCACAAGCCAAATTCAAGGAGTTTCTTTATTAAGCAAGGCAAAGGGACAGTGTGACTGAATCTGAATCAGGCAGAAATAGCAACAAATAACTTTGCAAGTGTTAATTTTAAGAGGTGAAATCAGGAGGTCTGTGTTAAGGGGATAAAGGAAGAGAGGCAAAACCTTTCAGCACTATGCTGCCATGCCCAGGCCTGTATTTGCCATGGTCCAGCCTGCTTGAGCCTTTCAATAAAATATGCACACATATTTGGTATTTAACAAAAAGTTTACATATTAACTATCACTAAAAGAATGAAAATGTAGTTGCTGACAAAACCACTTGCAAAAGCTAAGACTCCTCAGAGAACTGTTAAAAGGTTGCTTGCTGCCTTGTTAAAAGACCATGACACTTTGTTCCATTTCATTAACTAAAGTGAAGTCCGTAACATGCTCGATTATGACAGTGAGATAAATAGATGGTCCATTGAACAGGTACGATGTCAAGTATTCATAAATCTGATGGGTATATAGACCAACCCTACCTGCCAAAAATCAATTCTGGCACTGGTAGTTTCTGTGCTATAATTTATTGCCGTTGAAAACGGATTTTGTGAACAGTAATCCTGCATCCAAGGAGCAATGTATAAAAACACACCTAAAACAAGGGTGTCATTACAACAATCATCTGTAAAAAAGGAGGAACACAAATTACACGGAGGATTTTTCAAGCACAGAGCATGGCATTGCATGGTAGAAATAGCATTGTATTCACATTCATTTCGATTCATTTTATGCTATTCAGGAAAATAGATACACCTTAGCAGGTGCTGTATAAAAAGAAGAAAAATGAGGCTTTCTATTAGATGCACCTGTGGCTTTGGAGCTATGATAACAATAGACAAACAAAATGCAATCAGGATAGATTGTAGGCTGTGGGAGGCCACAGATCTCCTCTGGAATGCTTTACTAAGCATTGTCCTGTTTTAATCTTTTCAAATTTAAGTTGGAGACCAGTTCTGGCTTTCCTTATGTCATTTAGCATGCTGAATATTAATTCAGCGGAGGAGTATTTTTAGGGGTGTACCTGTGTAAGGGATTCTGTAGCCCTCTCTATATAAATAGACATTAAAAAGAAAGTCACCATTTTTGAACTACCATTAACAAGTGCTTCAGAGATATTAAATACTTGGGAGTATAAGAATCAAGGCCAATTAAAAAAATCAAAGGAAGTACCTGGGAGGATCCTTTAAAATAAAACTTAAAAAATATGACATTAAAATTGAGTGTAAAGAAACATGATGCAGCTGTTATTTGCAATTGTAAGGTTATAGATTCTAGATATTCATTCTAAATGAACCTCATTGATATTGTATAAAATTTAGTTATTAAATAGTTGGCTATTATTTCTCAAAGGAGAGAGTAAACTAATATTTTTTTTCCTATTTTTATGATTGATGATTTTTCTCTTCTTAAGAGAATTATCCCTCTAGTCCTTCCACCAGCTTTCTTGCCTGGGTCCCTGATCTCAGTCTGATGGTTGGCTGTGAGCATCAGCATCTGCCTTGGTCAGGTGCTGGCAGAACCTCCCAGAGAACAGCCACACCAGGTTCCTGTCAGCAAGTGTCTTTTGACAACCTGAACAGTGTCAGGGTTTGGTATCTGCAGATGGGATGGATCCCTTGGTGGAGCAATCCCTGGATGGCCCTTCCTTTCTTCAGCTCCATTTTATGGTTCCTCTCTTTCCTTTCGACAGCAACATTTATGGGTTAAAAACTTTGAGATGGATGGGTGACGTCATCCCTCAGCTGGAAGCTGTGCCTATCTACTGGATGGTCTCTACAGGTTCTATCTCCCCTTAGCTGCACATTTTGGCAAATGTCATTCCAGTTGGGTCCTGGGAGCCTCTCACTTCTTAGGCATCTGGGACTCTCTAGTGGCTACCCCCAGTTCCTCATTCCCCACTGCTACATATTTTTATTCAATTTCCTAACCCTCTGTACCTATATCCTGTCCCCTCTAGTACCTGACACCTGCCCTCCTTTTCCCCTCCCCCTCTTCTCTCCCTTCCAGGTCCCCCTTCCTCTACCTCCTACAATCATCCTGTTCCCCACTCTATGCAGGACTGAAACATCCATACCCTGGTCTTCCATCCTCCTAAGCTCCATGTGACCTGTGGGTTGTATCATGGACATTGTAAACTTGTGGGCTAATATCCACTTATCAGTGAATACATACCATGTGTGTTCTTTTGTGTCTGAGTTACCTTGCTCAGGATGATATTTTCTAGTTCCATCCATTTGCCTAAGAATTTCATGAAGTCATTGTTTTTAATAACTGAGTATTATTCCATTGTGTAAAGGTACTACACAATGCTGGGTTATTTCCAGCTTCTGACTATTATAAATAAGGCTGCTATAACATAGTGGAGCATGTGTCCTTATAGGAAGAACAATGTTGGCTGGCCAAACCGCCAGTGCTCCCAGAAACTAGACCACCAGCCAAGGAGTATACAGGGTAGAATCTATGGCTCCAGATACATATGTAGCAGAGGATGAATTTGTCTGATATCAATGAGAAGGG
>LR749508.1:185968-248468 GCA_902729485.2 Mus minutoides
AAAAAAAAAAAAAATCACATGACTGCACTGTACAATTTGTCGCGATTGCCTAAGAGGCTCCGATTGAACCTGCATTAATCAGCTTGGCTGCCCTATTATTCATTCCGAGTGAATTTGCTCTTGCTTGCTTTTGAGCTAAGGGATGAATTCGCCAGCAGAGCAGTGGACAGAAACAGTGCGCGATCAACTCACTGACGTTTGGATGAGTATTTCCTGCATGGAAAAGTCAGTATTGTAGAATTTAAAAGCCTTCCAATTTTTACTCCCATCCATTTCAGCACAAATGAATCACACACTAAGAGACAGTCCTGCTTTAAAGCTGTAAGTGCATCTCAGTACATTTTTCCTCCTGAAGAGCCATGCATTGTTCATTTTACACATTTCTTCCTTTACCTAGCATGCTTCTGTGTCTTTCATAAGACCGACTTACGGAATTTAAATGCCTGAGTTTGTCATCTTTCTATACATAATTTGTATACATACGTATGCTTGTAATACAGACCAGGATTTATAGTTTATCTTGATTTGGGGGTGCCTGTGGTGGAGCGTATTTACTTCATTATGCCTTTATTTGAATATGTAAATCTAATTATATATGAGGATCAAGAATGACCACAACTGGTATGTGTGGGTACTCTCCCATGTAATATTGTCGGTCTTTAAGGCATTCTGGTGCATCTGCTTCTTATCAGAAACAGAAATTTTATTTGACTTTTAAAACTTGTCTATGTACCTACAAGAACATATAATAGAGAAGATTTAATTGTATAGTGAAGAACCAAAGTAGTTTCCTAGAACATATACATTGAATGACTTAAAGTATCTTTGAACAGCTCTGTTATATGATTTCTCATTGAATGTCTGTGAAACCTTGTAAGGTAAAAAGGAACTGACCCTATGGTAGTTGTCCAACCCAAACAAATACAGCTACAACAGCAGTCTTAAACACAAGGTGCAGGGAACTTTGCCCATAACAAAATGTAAGAGTGTAAGAGCCACAGGGCCAGGAAATCTGTTACAATATTGTGTTGTCTCAAGTGATAGGGATATTTCAGCCATGACCCTTCAACAACAATGTCTCCCTAAACAAGACCAAAGGGAGCACAACAACAAAACCCTTGGTAATATGGAAGGATGTAATTCATGGGGCCTGTCCAATAGACAAAGAACAATGGGTGACCATAGGATGCTGAGAGTGGATGAGAAAGTGTTCCCTAGGGATGAGTTCTCAGTACTGAAATCAAAACCATACACATAACATTTTACAGATTGAGCAGGTTTTATTTATATGTAGGAGTGAGTGTGTGTGTGTGTTGTAATACATATGTAGCAATAATTATTAAAGAAAATTTAATTAATAATCATGATTAAATATAATTTTATTTAAAATTATTAATGAAAAAATTAAAGAACTTGACTAGGAGCAAGGAGATATATTGAAGGAATTGGAGCCAGGAGAAATAATGGGAAATGATTTAATTATGTTTTCATTACAAAAAAATAAAGAACTGAGGACAGATGATATAAAAGGTATTTAATGGGATATTTAATGAGATTTAGAGTATCGATTGGACAAGGCCTATACTATCCATGTAAGCAGTCATGGGCCAGAGAAGAAAATAGTCCTTCCTACTTTGAGAGCTCCACACTTCTCAGACAGGGTGTACACTAATAGGAGGTGGCAAAGAGACTTAGAAAATGGGGACACCAAATCCATAGGACTTATGTGGGCACGTTTCTCATGTTTTAATTTAGATGAGGACAAAGAAAGAGCCACGTCTTCACTCCATTGTTAGGGTCACAGTCCAGACAATAGTGCCCCTTTTTTATTCACTTGAGTCATTGTTTTTTATTCTCAGCAAACACCTACTATTCCAGGACTTTGGAGTTTATCAATAAATTCCAAGGAATAGTGAAGACATCTCTTTTCAAGGAGCTTAAATAATAAATGTTAAGAGAAAACAAAATTGAAAGCAAAATGTATAAATAAGACATGTAGAAAATAATAGAATTTCATGAATTCATCATATTTAATAGCTGAGTAATACTCCATTGTGTAAATGTACCACATTTTCTCTATCCGTTCTTCTGTTGAAGAAGATCTGGGTTCTTTCCAGCTCCTGATTATTATAAATAAGGCTGCTATGAACATAGTGGAGCATATGTCCTTATTAAATGTTGGAGCATCTTCTGGGTATATGCCCAGGAGTGGTATAGCTGGGTCCTCAGGTAGTACTATGTCCAATTTTCTGAGGAACCACCAGACTGATTTCCAGAGTGGTTGTACCAGCTTGTAATCCTGCCAGTTGGGGAGGAGCGTTCCTCTTTCCCCACATCCTCAACAGCATCTGCTCTCACCTGAATTTTTGATCTTAGCCATTCTGACTGGTATGCGGTGGAATCTCAAGGTTGTTTTAATTTGCATTTCCTTGATGACTAAGGATGTTGAACATTTCTTTAGATGTTACTAGGCCATTCGATACTCCTCAGTTGAAAACTCTTTGTTTAGCTCTGTACCCCATTTTTAAATAGGGTTATTTGGTTCTCTGGAGCCTAACCTCTGAGTTATTTGTAAATATTGGATCTCAGCCCTCTATCGGATGTACAGTTGGTAAAGATCTTTTCTCAATATTTTAGTTGCCCTTTTGTCCTATTGACAGTGTCCTTTGCCTTACAGAAGCTTTGCAATTTTATGAGGTCTCATTTGTCTATTCTTGATCTTACAGTATAAGCCACTGGTGAATGTAATAAATGATAATTAGTTTTTTTTTTCAGAAATGTGTAATCCCAATGTGAATAAAGAAAGAAAAATGTTAAGAAAGGTGATGGAGTTTAAGAAAATAGATAGGAGACATAGAGCATTTGCTATTCAATCTATTGAAGAGAAGTTTGAGTAAAAATGTCTTGGTGTTCAAAATCGCTTTGTCATATTGATCAGGAATATCCAAATATGCCACTTGTCAAATATCAATGTACTACTATATTCTGATCAATTACTTAAACTCTATAATAACCTATTTAATTACAATATACTAGAAAAACTTTCATTTGATTTGCTCTTTAAATGTTTGCAGTGGAAGCTTCCATTTCTAGCTATGTGATCAAATTGAACATCCTGAATGAACTCTACCTTAAATGATGATCTGATGATGGGCTTATCAATGCATACCTTAAGTTTCATAACCTTGAGAACATAACCTTGAGTTTTACCCACTTATATGCATGCCCTAATCACATGGACTTATGAATAGATGAAAAAAATACCTCTTTTTGAAATAAAGGTTATTTTCCAATCATTTAAGATAGGTCTGGTAAGAAGAGAAAAATGAGCTTATGAAGGATTGAAAGAAAAAAATTTACCAGCTTGGCCAATGGAGATATTTCAATGATCAAGTCTACCAATCAAAGGTATGAAAGAATGCTTTTTCATCTAGGTGTCCTCTAGAAAATACATTGATTTGTTTAGTGTAAAATATAGAAAGTGCTATCCTTAGGTATAATTTAAATCAATGTCTATCTTTTATTTCTTTTGATATCTTTTTTTATCTAGTCCCTAGATACCTAATGAAATTGTCACCTAGGTCCCAAAGGTTAGTTATTCTTAATGTAAAATATTTGTGTCACATTCTTTCATTTTCCTCAACTCCTCCCAGATTTCTCTTACTGTATATAATTCAATAAAATAAGCAAAGTATATAATAATAAGGATACATTGAACAGTTTAGAAAGCAACAAATACACCTCAGCCCAATATGTGAAGGCCATGCGTATCTCTCATTCTTAGAAATCTGACTGTCAGGAACTGATTGAAGGGATGGAGAAGCTTAGATAGAAAAGGAAATTTTGTTACAGCATAATACTCATCTATTGAATTTAAATTATGAATGGTACTTTTGAAAACTAGGGTTATTAGTATATCTCATAGGTATTTTTAGAAATATGTGTGAAAGATAGTAACATATGTTTTATGCAGATAGTAGAATTAGTGAGCATAAGTGAACATATCAAACATGTCTTAATGTAAAAAATATAAATTCCTCCCAACTACTGTGTCCTGAATAATAACAGTGGTCTTACACAGAAGTCCTAGAGCAATGGAATTGACAGGAACGTCAAAAAAAGGGAAGGGATACCCTACAGATAACAGCATGGAATGAATGACTGTGAAAAGAGAAATTCTGGCTGCATGTGAAAAACAGGAGAGGGTGGGGCAAGGGTGAAATATACAATTGAATTCCAACATGAACACAGGTATCTTGCCTCACATATGAACACAATAGTTTTTATTCTGCACAAAGAACAGAAATAATAGAAACTCAACAAACAAATGAATGTTGGAACCAAGATTCAAACACAATGGCTTTCACCACTGAGGCAAGCTCATATTTCCTCTAAAGTGAAAGACACCGAAGTCCTGTTCTGACATCAAATTTAGTCAAATTCTCTCTGTGTGTTTTTAATGCTATATAATGAATGAGATCACACGCTTGCCTCTTCCGGGATCCCAATCTGTTTGTCAGAGACGACAAACCAATATTGCTGTTATTCACAGTAATGTTAATATGCATCTACCAAGTATTACTGTTTCAGAAGCTTAGGAAGACTAGTGTACAAAGAGTAAAAGGCCTAGGTCACCTGATAGTATGGTGAGATAATTAACTGCAAGGTTTTAAATCAAGGATGAATGACTTTCTTATGTATTTGCTCTTTGTCCTATAATTTCGTCTTCCCCTTCTGATTTCACTTTAAGCTAGTCATTGACTACCTTTGCCAAATATGGAGATACAGGAGTCAGGATGTGCACATACAACACTAATCCCAAAGGTAGTGGATGTTCTCCTAATCTTTTTTCTCTGGATGATGCTACCCTGTAATAACAAGCTTGCATTAACAACTAGAAGATGAGATACCTTGAATAATATAGCCCAGATAGTTCATTCAGGATTATCTTGAGTCATCCTATAGCAAGAAGGCCCCAAGCATATGAAATAGTCCATACCACCAAGCCAATCTCTGCTTGTTTTAACTGGCATTCTCTCTATAAGTGAACATTGTTGAAACAAAAATAGTTCCCCAGCTCAACACATTGACTCAGGAACATTAAAAATAATTGTTATTTTAAGCTATTACGTTTTAGTATGGTTTGTTATATAACAATGGTCCCCTGGTATTGGTGATTTCATTGAGTGCTTTTTATAATGTTTTGTGTTAAGGATACACACACACACAAACACACACACACAAACACACACACACACACACACACACACACACACACACACACACACAGCCTATACTGCTCTAGTTTCTCAGGAACTGGTGATTCTGAATGTATTGCTAGACCATGTTCTTTATATAGATTCTGGCATATCTATCAAGTTGATGAGAACATCACAAATAGAGAGACTCTTCCCTACAGCTTAAAGGACAGAAGACATCTGCTAAGGGAGGTCAGAGAAGAACACAGTAAACCCTATTGGAAATATTAACAGATAGATTGACTTGCTAGGTTCTGTGACTCACCCTTTTGGACTACCAGGATGATGAAAATTTCTTTTAGTCAAACTTCTGGGAATTGAATCATGATAATTGAGAATTAAAAACAAATCTGATAAAGTTTTGGATGTTGCAAATTATAAATCCTTTGGCCTACCAGTTATAAAAAGCAATGCTCTTTCCATGCAATTAATCATGCCTGTCTTGGGTGGTTCAAATGAAGCCAGAAAGTTTGGTCCAAAAGACATTTTGGAATTCTTTTCCACCCATAAATCCATAATTTTAATCATGGGAGGAAATTGTTACCAAAGGGATTGCTTATTCTACACAGAACACTCTTATTCATTATTGATACTTAACAGTCTTGTGTTAGTCAACTTCAGTATTTTAGGAATCCCGGTAAATCTCCAGAGCAATTGGCATGCAATCAACCCTGAAGCCATCTTCAAAGAAAGAGAAAGTTTAAGTGGGAGGATCTAAAGGCTGGGAATTACAACAATCAAATTTTGTGGTCTGTAGACATTAGACTTTGCTGTGAGGTCTTTGGAATATAAACATGGCTGAAGCCACACTGAATGAGTAGCTGACATCAACAGATTTTGTACCATATCCTACACAAACACATTGGGTGGGAAGAGAGAGCTTCCAAAATTAAATTAGTTCATCATTTCCAGACATCTTCTTAGAGCCTCACCACCATTCCAGCTAAGGAGGATGTGAAGAAGGACATACTGAAACCCTGATAAATCATTTTCTAACCACTTAAATGTCATCCTCATTGGTTTGGAATTAAGTAGACTTGGCTTATCCACCCAGGAGTGTTTCTATGGGAAATTTACAATCATAAGCCATTGACTAATGATTTAGGGAATTCATTATTTGCCATTAATTTTTATAGAATTGTTTGAGAACAAGAGTGATATAGATAGTTCATAAAAACATTCTGTTACATCAGTGTATATTCAATCAGTAATACAATACAATCTTTCTACAGCAAGCATCCCAACTATTTACATTTTTGTTCAGTGAAAGCATATCAGAGTTCTAATTATTGAGTCATTTATTTCATCCATAAATAATTCATAAAATCAATTTGTGTCACAAAGAAAGAACAGAAATCTCTCACTCTCTCCAATCTTGCTTTAATAAAAATATTATCTGAATAGAGGAGAGAAACATGATGCAGTCTATGATTGGGAAGTCAGTGCACTATGGGTGTGGCCCAGAGGGTCTGGTCTTAGGAAGCATCTAACACAAGTCACAACCTTGTTGATGGGTAACCTGGAAGTTAAGCGATGAACTCCATCCTGCCCCCAAGGGCACTTTTCACTATTCACAGTGCAAAATGTCTATTTAAATCCCATTTAAGTATTTATATAAATTATGATTCTGTATGCTAACCAGTCACAAATGGCTATTGTCTTTCCTTCTAACAATCCACATCCTCTAAAAATTACAAGTGAAAATAAAATAAAAACTCCACAAAGCTTTTATTTATTTAAATTATATTCATTAAAGAACTACTCACACACACACACACACACACACACACACACATACTTGTTATTTTCAAATCAGAAGAGAGTATTAATAATATGTAAATGATATGAAGTATTAACAATTAAAATACAAAAGAAACTGTAACAAATCAACACATCCAAAATGAAAAGTTTTGGGGCTAAAGAACTCTGGATTATAAACAGGCCTGGCCATAATGAAAGAAATAAAAGGTTAATGAAAATGTGACCACACTCACTTTTAGTGAAATTTCTTAAAAACTGCCAGGCAATACAATATAAAACTTAGGAGCTTGAAACAGAAACAACTTATTCTATGCCTCACCTGAGAATGTCTGCATGTGATTCATTCAGTTGCATTTAGCTTGAAGCTTTTCCAGATTGTCATAACTGTCTGCTCTCAGAAATCTGGAACTTCAGTTAAATTTGCCTAGAGAGGTACAGGCTGTGCACACATTTCTCTTTTTGTCATATCTCCATCTATTTATGTGACTTAGTTTTCCAGATAGGGACATCAATGAACAAAAGCAGATGCTCCATTTGGCATAACCTCATCCTTCTCACAACTCACTAGATGAATAAGTAACAAAGCCATATAAGGGGAGAAGAAGTTTCAGTTTCTTGATTCGAGGAATGGTCAAGAACTTGCAATTATTTCACTGTGGCATCAGCTAAAAATTAAAATAACAGAAGGTACTTCATGCACCTACTAGGCAAAATTCTTACATTTGAGAATATTTGTGAACAGTGTGAGAAGGAAGAAATATGAAAGAAGATGGAAAGGTAGGTAGATAGACAAAGAAGTGATTTGGGGCATGAATTTCTTTGATTTGATTATAACACACTATATACACATATCAAATTACTATACAGGTAAAAAAAATCTACAAACATTATCTCAGTAATGCAAACATTATCTCAGTAATATAATTATCTTGATTTAAAAAGAATATTTGAGTTTTAAAATCATTCTTAAGAATTCAAAGAAAATGTCTTAATTGTATCAAATTAAACAAATTTAATTAATGAATACATCAAAATTTTAAATTGAATAAACTTTCAAATATGAAAATGAATATAGCATTAACAGGTTTAAAATGTCCCAAAATCTCTTATTTTTTGACTGCATAGTTTTCTTTTAGGTTTTGAGTTATTCATGTCATGCTAATTAGGTCAAATTTTATTTGCTAAGGTTCATCTATTAAATATAAATTATAAATAGAATTAATAAATACAAATATTAAACATAGTGTTTATACATGCAAGCCATTCACTTGAAAAACTTTTTGATGCAGCTATTAATATTTCAAATATTGTCTTTTATCTTTAATGTCTGAGTCACAATTTCTTGAGAATATAATGTAAAATAGTTCATATATATGAGATATTATATATAACTATATATATTTACATATATATTATATAATATATAGTATATCTAAACATATTATATATACACACACATATATATATATGTATATATGTGTATATATATATATATATATGATGCTGTCTTTACCTCAAAAGATAATTACCTTAAATTAGAACTAAGTTTTTTGGTCACATTACCAATTTCAGAACAACCATTTTGATAAAGTTCTATTTTGTTTTATTACTTTGTTACAAATCACAAATTATTTTGTGAAAATGGTTTCATAAAAGCCAAGGAGGATGCCACAAACATTTCTTAATGAACAGGGTGATCCAAAAATAGCAATAAGGCTGTGCTGACCCTAAAGATGCCCTCTGAGTCTCTTCAACTATCAGACACTATTGTCTTCTTTGAACTTAATGTGTACAAAGATGACTCGTTCCATGTTATAAAATTTCCCTCCACCTTATTTCCAAGCCATCTAGTTATGAGTTTATAGGAGGAAACTGTTTTCAATTTTAAGTAGAAAATGGATTATGAACCAATCCATAAAAACCTTATATTTTAGTCCTTTTCTATGCTTTGCCCTAGCTATTCTATTACACATTTTGAGTGTAGGTATAGATCTGTCTTGGCCATCCCAGCCATTTTTCTTACATTTTCCCTGAAGAATAGGACAACAGGCAAGATGGATGAGCTGTCACTTTTCCACATAGGGATGCCAGTGAGAGACACGCATTCCTGATGTAGATTTTGGCACTGGGTCTAGATTGGCATCACACTCCTCAAAGTTTCCTTAAATAACAGTGATTAAAGTTTTCTACTCTGCAGTGATGCCAATCCGAACTCCTGAAAAGAGAACTTTTTTTGTATTGGTTCTGGATGGATTTTAAATTCAATTTTGACATGTAGCTTTATTCAACTGAAAAACAAAGAAGGATTTGTTGTTTGTTTATTTGTTGGTTCTTGTTTTCTTGCAGTCACAAATAAGCTTTTTTGGTTTTCTTGGGTTTTTTTGTTTTTGTTTTTTATTTTTGTT
The DNA here is from genome assembly GCA_902729485.2 of Mus minutoides. NCBI lineage: Eukaryota > Metazoa > Chordata > Mammalia > Rodentia > Muridae > Mus > Mus minutoides. The sequence goes on from LR749508.1 coordinate 195,393, forward strand.
TGTAAGTTACCGCATCCTCAAACCTCAGGAGATGTGGCTAGCTTGGGTAGCAATCAAATCCCTAAAGCAAATCTCTTTAAAAACTAAAAATCAATTCTTCACAGTTATTCAAAAATGCATAATAATTGGGATCTTGTCTACTGGGAGGTATTACTTTCTCAACCATGAGTTTCCTCCATCTTTCTCAGTTTCCTTTTAAGGAAACAATGTCTGTAAGCCTTAGGTGGACAAGGTGTTATCATGATTCCTTCTGCAGAGTTCACATAGCTGCTCTCTGGCCTGGAGCTGTTGCTCTACATTCCTTTGGGAGGCTGCCTTTCTTTATACTTTCTTCTAAAATGCTTGAAAGCTTGATAATCTGGGAAATCTTCTCATTGAGAGCTGCACATCATGAAGTTCTTTTAGGTTTGGTGCTAACAACATGAGCTTTGTCTCCAAAGAGCACACCAAAATGACCAGCTAGAGAACTCCCTGTTTAAAGGCTGGGCTGTGGACTCTCTTTTTTTTTTTTTTTAATCATCTTCTAGTAGTGGGCAAATGATGTAGATGTTTGACTTTTACTAAAGTGTCAAGGACTTTCGTTCTTTCCTCAGTGGTGAGGTTTTTGTTTAATTCTGAGCTGCCTCTCAAGATAGTCTTGTTTATATTGATGTGCATGCGCTCTCTTTACTAGCACATAAGAGCAACCATTACACCAGAAATCCCCCCCTTTGCCCTCATAATTAAAGAAAGAGTCTAGGTTTGGCAATTGTAGAAGATTGAACCACCATACTATACATAAATTAGATTAAAAAATTCTCACTAAAGATTGTGTAGTATCCACTTGGTAATACAATAAATAAAATATTTTTCTGGTATTTGCATAATCAAAACAGGGCAAAACAATTAGTCCACTTGTTCAGGAAAAGGGCTAAGATGTATTTAAATATTCTTGGAGAATCTCAGAGAGCAGGGTTATAATATGGGTAGTGAGAAAACATTTGTGAAGAGTATGAAAGATATTATCATTTATTCTCAAAGAGATTGATACTATGGTATAGTAGCAAAAAGTGTATGTCAAAATGATTCAATTTTCAATATCTACTCTTGAATATTAATTCTTAATATAAGCATAGACTTTAATTCCAAGCATCTGTACATGTCACCTGGTAACTTACATGTACTCTGGTGAACTCAGATGGCTAATGCTGAGTGTGGGGATAAAGGGAAAAGGAAAAAGGAGAAGCATATATGAGCAAAGTCAATGTGGACATTGTAGGAGAGTATGCATATGGAAAATACGACATTTTACATAGTTGGCTGATGGTGACATCTGTTCTTTTGGGGAACAGTGACCCAGAGGCAAAGAGAAACATGAGAAACCTCCCAAATGTAAAGACATGCTCTCTAATCATTCAGACTCTTCTGTGACAATATAGTCCTCCTCCCAAAATAATGATGTTCCCACTCAGTAACATTCAGACCCTTCTCAAGGCCTCCAAAATGAGTTACAATTTTACATTTATGTCCCAATAAAATGTGCTATGGCACAGGGTCATCTGTACAGGAAGGAACTCATGTCAGATATTATAAACCTGGCCAAGAATCCATGGCTAAGGTGATGATAGGCCCTACTAATATTTTGTTAGCAGGACATAGTATAAAACTTATCCTCATGCTCACATAGCATATCTTACCCCTCATCAAAGAAAGGCGTTTATGCATTGGTTCTTGGTTAATGACACGAGCAACTCTTGAAATACAGAGAACAAATGACTGAAGTATGCTTAACCTATAATGAAACATCTGTTAACATCCTCTTCCCCAAAGGCTCTAAGGACACAATGGAGAAGGAAAGAAAACATATGTCAAATGATGTATTCTGGACATGACAGGACTAGTGGATGCATAATTTCAGAGTGGCTGATATTGCCAGATAATAGATGCAGAAGACAAAACTGGTCAAAACTAAGCATGTTGATGGAAGGAGCTCAGGAGGTCTCAGACCTAACAGAGGAGATTTTATTTGTGCTGTTGTTGACATCCAGGGAAAAGAGAGTATTTTCTTCACCAGTGTGGCACATGTTTGGTTTCCTGTACTCCTAGTAGACAATTTTCTGCACACAAGCAGGACAATAGAGACAAAAGACCATATAAAAACTCCATCAAAATGATAGTCACTAAGGAACGTTTCTCTTCAAAAGTTCTAAATTTGAAGGCTCTGGGGTTAAGAATATTTTCTCTTCTCACAGAAGATCTAAGTTTGGCCTCAGTGGGCATATCCACACATTAGATATATGTAGTCTCAGACACACACACACATTTACAGATACATATAGGAAAATAAGTCTAAAGAAAAAAATATTAAGATAGGTCATATTTTGTATTATATCTTGAACTATTATTTTACAATTTAGGTATGTTTATTTTTGCCATCTTAGATATGATGTGATATGGTTTAATACTCAATTCAAATATTTTGTATTATCAGAAATTGTTGTAGCACACTATTATTTTTATAAATAATATTTTTTTTAAGTATCAGACATTAAACACCACTAGCAAAATGATGAGTTGGTCTTCTCTCAAGGTAATTTAACCAATAAGTAAAATTACTCTATTTTAATATAAGCTGTTTTAACCTTTATCATGGCTGAATAAATAAGCAGTAAATTTCAGAACCTAAGTACTATTTAAAAGGTGTAACCATATGTGAGTCTAAACCAAATGCTATGAAGTCTGCAAGGTACCACATTTAATAAGGAGGTAAGGAAATTAAATATATGTCCTTGTTTGAACTGACAAGGCATTGTCCTTGTGGGAGATTTTAGTCCTCTCCTCAATTCTCATGCAATAGCTGATAAATAGGAGTTAACTTAGCTCCTTCTGTGAGAAGCTCTGCAACAAAATCCTGTCTGTATCCATTGTGCTGGAGTGCTATAATTAGAACTTGCTAGAAACAAAATTACAGTGATAAATAATTATATTTTCTCTACTAACAGCACATGTGGGAATACAATAGAGATAAACACAATGAGAGAGGGGAAAAAGAGACAAAGAGCCCCTTCTGTCTAATGGCTCTGATAGAAACCGTAACAGAGACAGGCAAGAAACTTAGTATGCAACTAGAAACCCATTCTCAGGGACCAGAGCTGCCCAGTTTTATCAATGTTCAGGAGGAAAGAGTCGCTGGCATTGTTAGGAAACCAATGATCCTGCCGTATTAAATGTTCCTCCATGGGTTACTACAAATCAATATCCAAATCCCTGAACCCTAAATTTTGCCCACCACTTTTCTATATTCTTCACCAGTTTTTAGTTTCCTTTGTCAATATAGCATGGTGAAACAAATATCAGCACTGCCCCCCATAAATAAATAAATAAATAAATAAATAAATAAATACAGGTGGATTAGCTGGGCAAACATGAGAAATACTCATACCTACAAAACTTATGAAGAATGTGTTATAGAGGATATGTAATACAGAGCACAGAAAAATGTTGGATTGATGACTGTATAAAAGTATTTTGTCCATATTTGTCTGAAGAATTTAGGATAGAAATAGAATTGTCATTTCACAATAGTTCTTTTAGCTTAAGAATGCCCATGATTCTGTCCCTTCAGAATGTTCTTTTTCTCTTCACTGTGTCATTGTATAAACTAAGTATCCAGAAAGCTTATCTTGGCTAACACTGGATTCCCTGGGTCAGACTTATACAGCCATGTTTGTATAGTTGAATACCCTCCGAGTAGATCTAACACCTTGAATACAGATCCTTAAACAGAAACAACCACAAAAACAAAATTAAGTGTTCTAATATATGTTTTGATGGATATTAGATCCTGATGCTTCTGGAATGGTTGAGGAATATTGTAGTGGCTATCTCTGGTTGTCAACTTGACTATATTTGCAATGAACTACAATCCAGAATTGGAAGGCTCACCAGTGACCCTAACCTGGAGGCTTGGAAATAGAAGTCTCTGATCTGGATCTTGGTATGGAGATCTTGATAGCATATTGGCTATGGATTAAAGGTGTGTGATTAAGAAAGAGAGATCTCTGAGCTCAAGATCATCTGGGATCAAAGGTGTGATGGCACACACCTTTAATCTGGGTTACACCTTCTGCTGGAGACTATATAAGGACACTGGAAGAAGGGAGACTCACTCACTCCTTCGCCTGCTCACCGTGTGGGACTGAGTAACTGCTAGATCCTTGGACTTCCATTCACAGCTACTACTGAACCATTGTTGGGAATTGGGCTACAGACTCTAAGTCATCAATAAATTCCTTTACTCCGTAAGTTCTGTGACTCTAGAGAACCCTAACTAATACAAATATCCTCACAAAATTGTGAGTGCTCTTTCCTAAAATAAATGTCTATTTAGTAATGAGTACTGGTGCATATGAATGATAGAAACTCAAGAAGTCTCATACTATATTTCTCACTTCTTTTCAAGGGAAGGAATATATAAAGTATGTTCATGTGTGTTTGTGTGTGTGTGTGTGTGTGTGTGTGTGTGTGTGTAAGTTAAACAATACAAGGGTAGTAGAGGTAAGAGTAGACTATGCAATAATATTAGTTCAGTCACTAGAGTATGTTTTCATAAATCTAAAAGGAACAGCACTGTTTGATCTATACAATATGTAACACAAAACTACTGTGCACATTCTCTAATCATCAGAAAAAGTTGGTGACTTTAATCACTTATATGTCAGTACTCTCATAATCAGCAATAAGACCCTGTATAAATGATCTAGTATCTCTTCCTTTATTACATGAGGACAGGATGAGATGGAGCTTCTCTAAGCAGACACAGAATTTCTTAGTATCTTAGTTTTCAGATTTCCCAGTTCTAATAGTTACTTTTCTGTTGCTGGGATAAAACATCCTGGTCAAGGACACAGAGGAAATAACTGATTTGGGTTTATAGTTGCAGTCCATCATGGCATGGAAACATGGAAGCAAGCAGCAGATGGGGTAGCAGAAGGAGGATGCTCAAACTTGCACCCTCAGCCACTAAGAAGTAAAGAGAAAATAGAAAGTGGAAGAAGACAAGACAGTATGCTCTCAACCCCCACCCCAATGATATATGTCATGCAGGAAGGTCATATCGCTACACATGCCCAAGTCTTGACAAAGTATTAAAATATGTGAAGCTATGGGGGAATTCTCATTTAAGCCATTATACCAGCCTATATAAATATAAGAAAATAATTTTTATTCCTTCAATGTTACCCATTCTTTTCCTTTTCTCTTCTTTTCCTCCCTTTTCTTTTCTTTTCTTTTCTTTTCTTTTCTTTTCTTTTCTTTTCTTTTCTTTTCTTTTCTTTTCGTTGTATGGATGGATGGTTTCAGATAATCTACACGCTATGGATTTCACTACTTGAACAATTGCTTCTAACCACCCTCAGACTTCACAGATGTTGAAGTGTTTAACTTTTCTATTATGAAAATTATAGTCTAAGTTATTCAATTTTCTCAGTGATATTAGAAACAATGTTATCACTTGAGAGTTCTGAGGAGGAGGAAGCTAGAGGGGTTAAGGTAGATGGAAAATCATCTCCCACTGCAATGTGGGCATGCAGGCTAGGAACTGCCATTGCTTGGTAGAAGTGAGAGGTCTTCACAAACCCTGTTGCTGATTTCACGTTGAACTCCACATTTTATACTGTTTTCTCTCAATACATTCAATTGCATGGATGTCAATATGGCATTGAGAGAGTGGGATTTAAGGATATGCCACAGATGAACTATGATGCCTAGAAACCCTCTTATTCTGTCTCTCTCTCCCCCTTCTCTGTCTCTCTACTTTACTTACTCTTACTCTCTCCATCACCCCATTTCTCCCTCCTTTCATTTAAACTTTGTCAAACAAATAAAACATATGCTTTTTAAATAATCAGGTTTTTTTGTTTGTTTTTGTTTTGTGTGTTAAATTATATGTCTGAAACATTAGGCAACATTTGTCCCCACGCCATTCTAAGTACCTGGCACAGTCTCTATAGCATAGCAGATATTCAAAACCATGTGTATAGGATGAGGGAGTAAATGAAGAAATGAATACTTGAAAATAAGCAAAGAAAATTTTTCTGTCTATCAAAATATAATGTCTATAAAAATTACCAATGATATTCTTCACAGAACAAAAAAATAAAATAAAATATGTATAGAAACAAAGGTACCAAATGAAGCCAAAACAATTCTAACCAGAAAAAAGACAGCCAGAGAAATTTTATCACCTGAATTAAAACGAATCTATGTTTCTACAATGATAAATATAGCACGATACTGGCACAGAAACGGACGGGTGGACAAATAGAGCAAATGAGAAGACACTAAAATGCACAGTACTATAGACACCCAAGTTATACAAAGGTATCAAAACCCAAACTATAGGAAAGGTAACTTTTCAGTAAATGGGTTTAGCAAAAGTAGATATTAACTTGCATAATAATGAAGTAACAGTCCATATGTCACCACTCACACACACACACACACAAAATAACTTCAATCTGGGTCAAAGACTTAATTCAAAGCTAGTAATACTGAAACTGCTAAGGAAATTATGGTAAGTACTCCAGGACATAGTTGTAAAGACAAATATCTTAAGTACAACCTATAACAAAAGGAACACCCCTAAGTATTGACAAACAAGATTATTTGAGATTAAAAAGCACCTGGATAGCAAAAGAAACAATCAGCAGACTGAATAGCTTACAGAAAGGAAGACATCTGTGACAGATTTTCATCAGATAAGGGGTTAAAGTCAAGGCTAAATGAGGACTGTAAAAAAATAAACTCCAGAAAAAAAAACAAAAGAGAAGTCAGTTAGTAGGCTAAGGATCTGAACAGAGATACTCAAGGGAAGAAACAGAAATGGCCAGGAAATACTTTCTAAGGTGTTTGACACCTCTAACTAATGGAGAAATGCAAATTTAGATTTCATCTCAACCCTGGCAATGGCTACCATCAAGCCCACAAATGATGACAAATGCTTGTGAGGATTGGAGGAGAAAAGAGAAATACTAGCTCCCTGGTGGATGGAAATCAAACTGATACAGAAATGGTGGAAATGAATATGGAAGAGACTCAAAGAGCTAAAATCATACCTATGTGACACAGATATATGTAACAAATTTCTACATAAAGCCTACATACATTCCATATGAAATAACCCAGTTATAAGACTCCTAACCCTATACCCAAAGGCCTTTGTCCTTTATAGCTGAGATACTGACATTCATGTTCATCACTAATTCATTTATTACATTCAAGATAGTAAAGGAAGAAAATCAGTTTATGTGTCCCTCAAAAAATAAAGAAATTATGAAAATTTGCTACATATACACAATGGAATTTCATTTAGCTGTGAGAAAAAAAAACAGAATTATGGAATTTGGGGGGAAAGTTGATGAAAAGTAATGAGTTCATGAGAATTATATTAAATGAGATAACCCGTGCTTAGAAAGAAAAATTGCATGTGTTTTTTTCTCATTTGCAAATCATTAAATATGGATATTTAGATAGAAGTAAATATGGGCAAGGGCCAGAAAGCTGGAAAAGTGGCCATGAATAAATAAATAAATAAATAAATTAATTAATTAATTAATAAAAGAGGCTTTAAGGAAGGAGGCAAGGAGGGAAGAAGGGAGGGGGGGGAGAGAGAGGGAGGATACAATAGACCAACCAAAAAATGTAGAGCAAAGAATTAGACTACTTGGGGCACAAGAGTATATTTAGAAAAGGAGAATCAGAAGATGAGAGATAGAATCACTTAAAGTGAAGTAATTTATAAAAACTCATATAGGAATTTTGTACTTTGTAAGCTACAATTAAAATAAAATAACATATTGTTGAGGAAATAAAATTTTATCAGTATTACCTACAAACTTGCTATTCAGGTCCTCTTGGTGTAGGCAGGAATTAGGAACAGAGTCAATTTCATCTTTTCTGTGTCAACCTCTTCATTAGCTGTTATCCAAATATACAGAGAAGCAATCACTGCTGTAATCTAAATCATCACCAATCACAGAGTATATATTCTTCCAGTACATGAACATGTCAGTTTACTTTCATTGGCATGGGGACTTTGGGTTTAACAGTTCTATCCTATTTCATCTCCACTCACAGTAGGTTAGGCAAACTTTCTCAGCTGCTGTTTTTGGCAGGGATCCTGGGTTAAGGCTAGGTGACATCGCCAAATTGACTACTTTTGATGGCTAATACTCATAACCCAAGGAAACGGATTTTTACACATTCTCATGTTCAGAGACATACTAATTTTTATTTATTATCCTCAATCCTGCCCCGTTCCCTCATTTCCTTTCTGCTATATTTGCTAATTACACTGTTTAGTGGCTCACTTAAGGGCCAAGTCATCTTAGTTCAAATTCCCTCTTTTCTCAGATACTGCTATTGTCATTTCTTTTACCTAGGTTTTTTTATGATCACCCACAAAGTAAATCTTTTAAAATATATGTGTGTATATATATATATATATATATATATATTCTATCTAGTATAAGATTGACAACTTTACAAGCATAATGGGGCCTCTTTTGTCTGAAAATTAAGATAGCCTCTATTTACTTTCCTCTAATTTCTGTTTAACCTAAATTCTAAACAGTTTTTTCATACAGATATCTCCATATTAGACAGAATCAGTTTACAGATTTACATCAGTACGTGAACTACCCTTTCAAACTATTTATGGATTCTCCTCAAGATTCAAGTTCTAGATTTGTTGACCTCATTTTTATGAGTTTATGAAGAGAATAGGATAACTCTGTGAGATTATGTTAGAGCCAAAGCTCTTACCAGTGCTATCTTAACAGGCAGCATCTTTCCACACACTTTGAGAGCTAACTCTGTAGCCTCCCTGCTAGCCTTTAAATGTAAGTTACTGTCTCATCGCAAACATCAACATATCTGAGATACTGGATATTTATTTCAGGAGTATCTGTGCACTATATTTAGGAGCATATGTTGGAGTAGAACGACTCATATTGGAAAGTAGGCTAAGAAAGGAGGAAAAGAAGAGAACAGAGAAAACCGTAGGTCCAAGGACATGGTCTAATAGTTCCTCCAATTTAACAGCATCTCTCGTCTCTAACCAGCAGTGATAGAGGAGTTGACCAAGAGATTAATGTATTGACTACTATATCTAAACACACACACACACACACACACACACACACACAACTTGAGTACTCTAGAAATAATCAAGCCATTTCTCAATTCATTCAAGCTTATAATTAATATAAGCATCGTAAAAAAGCAATAAAAGTAAAAAGTTAAAATATAACCATAACTTACAGTTACTATATATACAAAACCCTCACATCTGAACCTTGAAGAAGGCTTAAATTATTTGAAATCCTATCAAATGATCAAATGCAAGTTTTATTGGTAACAAACTGTTGGCTACATTGCTATGGACACTAGGACTAATAATTTGTCTAAGATACATGATTGGGAAATAAAGCATATTAAATTTATCTAATCTAGATATCATCATAATATAATTTTTCTTTCTTCAGATTTCTACTTTCTTCTGTAGGCTAAAGCAAAACTGTTTTCAACAGTCTATTCAGAAAGTCTTAGAATGCATGAATCCTGAAGTCTATTTTGGCTCAGCTGTCCATTGTGATTCGAGCAAGAGAAATTTTAAAAACCAAACACATCAAGATAATTACCTAAAATTTCCATTTCTCTTGAGTATGTGGACACAGTCTATAACTGTTTCAGAAGGGATTATTTATTTCATTTTAAGCATCTGGTTTCCAGGATAAATTTAATAAGAGTGATTTGTCGTCACCATTGATTCATGGTAAGTGGTCGTTCTAAAAGTTGGCACTGAATTCTGGATTTCAAAATTCGGCAAAATTTAGAATTATTGCCTCTTGGAAATTGGTCATTGAACTGTACAACAGGACAAGAAACTTCTGGACATCAGATGGAAGATACAACAATAGAAATGGTTTATGTGACATCTTTGGAGACTTTTGCCAAACATGGAGAAGAATGTACCTGAATCACATTCTCATGAGAATATTCTGTACATTATAATAAAAATATGTGTGAAAATATGATCATATTTGGCTTATATAACTGAAACTTTTAGAATTATATTCAGAAAAAGTACGTGTAATCTTGGCTAAATTTTGCCTTTAAATTTTAATTCTTAGAGAATTCTAATTAAATTTCCTGCATTTGATTCTGATTAATCTCTAATTATTAATTTATTACACATAATAAATGACACATCAGAGCCTACTACTAGAGTTTTGTATAGAATTTCCTCAGAAAACAAACAGGCTTAGAGATCATTAGAGGATTTGAAATGTGTACAATGAAGAATATATAAACAGTAAGAGTCTTGTAGCTTGTTAAATATTAGTAAACTTCACAGGCTATAAAAAAGAAAAATTTCAATACTAGATTTCTCCCCTCAGAAATAAGAAGAGATAGATTATTTTTGTACAGCATCTATTTCACAGAATTTATCAAGCATTGTAGAAGGAACGGCAGATCAGCCTCAATGTACATGTTGGGGGCTGCACAGCCACAAAAGCATCTCCTGCAGGAAGACCTAATTGAGGACTGCCTGAGAGGCCAAGGATTGCTAGTACAGACAATGCCAGCCAGTTTGGAACTGCTTTTTAGAAGAGATGCTTTCTTGGCACCAATGGAATGCGGGTAGGGGATATTAAAGGAGCTTGCAGCAGTGTTCCTGTGAGCTTGCTGTGGAATCTCTCACTTGCTCCTGGAGTCTGTGTTGTTGACTCTATGCTACTTTACCTCCAACTCCCAAAGGCAGGGCAGGTGGCAAGTAGTCCAGGGCACAGGCAGCAAATCATCTTCAGTTACTCTGAAAATCAAAAAGTAATGACACTTATCTCATTTTATGAAGATGCTATTACTCTGATACCATAGTCAGACAAAAAAAAAAAAAAAAAAAAAAAAAAAAAAAAAAAAAAAAAAAAAAAAAAAAAAAAAAAAAAAAAAAAAAAAAAAAAAAAAAAAAAAAAAGAAGAAAGAAACTAACCCAGTAGATTTTTCAACCACTCAATCCTATCCCTTTCATTTCTTAGACCCTCCTATATAAACTCCTCAAACCCTCCAATGCCCCCTGACTATCAAATTGATAGCCTCTTTTTCTTTAATTTTTATTGTTACATGCTACACCTAGGAATAAGTGAACATGTATTAGAGGAGGTGGAAAGATTGTAAGATACTAGGAAGTCTGCTGTAAAAGAGTCTCTCCTAGAAATGCCTGTAAGAACAAGATTGGAGCAATGGAAACGTCAACATGCATGCTAATATGCAAGAGAGAAATCTTCCTGCTCCATCTCTAGACAAGGGACTTCAAGCAGAATTTGGAGAAGATATTTAAATTTGCATGTTCATAACATTTTTCTAAATGTGAAGATACCCCAAGTCTTGATAATCAGATGAATGAATAATAAAAACATAGTATGTAGTTTAGACAGAGATTTCATGAAAGGAGATACATAAATAGGTCAAGGCATATAAGTTGAAAAATATGTTTGAAATAATCATGCCAGGGACCAAAGAGGTTTCCAAGACCCAACAGAGAGGACTTTAGCCAAAATAACCAACAAAGGGGATATAGAACCTGTAGAGACCAAACCAGTGGATAGGCATGGTCCCTGGTTGAGGGATAGGGCCACCCACCCACTTTCAAAAATATTAATCCAGTGTTTGGCTGCCTACATCCACCTCTGTATTTGTAAGGCTGTGGAAGGGCCTCTCAGGAGGCAGCCATATCAGGCTCATTTCAGCATGTATTTCTTGGCATCTACAATAGTGTCTGGGTTTGGTAATTGTATATGGAATAAATTTCCAGGTGGGACAGTCTCTGAGTGGCCTTTCCTTTCGTCTCTGCTCTACATTTTATCTCCATATTTGCTCCTGTGAGTATTTTGTTCTCCTTCTAAGAAGGACCTAAGTATCCACACTTTGGTCTTCCTTCATTTTGAGCGTCATGTGGTCTAGCCATCAACAAAGGAGTATGCATGGCTCCAGCTACATATATAGAAGAGGATGGCTTTGTCATGCATCAATAGAAGGAGAGGTCCTAAGTCCTATGAAGGCTCTCTAGATGCCTCAGTATAAGGGAATAGAGGGCAGGGATGTGGGAGTGGAGGCAGGAGTGGGTGGGTGGGTAGTTGGGTGGAGGAACACCCTCATAGAAGCAGGGTGATGGAGAATGTGATAGGGTGTTTCTGGGAGGGAAGAAAACTGGGAAAGGGGATAACATTTGAAATGTAAATAAAGAAAATATCCAAAAAAATAAGAAAAGAAAAAAGAAAATTAAAAAACATCAAATTTATATATATATATATATATATATATATATATATATATATATATATATATCCAGAATTCCTCATGTCAAAAGGAAATGTAGAGACAAAGAGTAAAGCAGAAACTGAAGGAAAGGCCATCCAGAGACTGCCCCACCTAGGGATCCATTCCATCTGCTGACACAAAACCCAGACACTATTGCTGATACCAAGAAGTACTTACTGACAAGAGCCTAGTATAGCTGTCTCCTGAGAGGCATTGCCAGAGCCTGACCAATATAGATGCAAATGTATGCAGCCAACCGTTGGACTAAGTGTGGGGACCCCAATGGGAAAGCTAGGGCAAGGACTGTAGGAGCTGAAGGGTTTGCAACCTCATAGGATGAACAACAATATCAACCAACCAGATCCCCCCAAAGCTCCCAGGGACTAAACCAACAACCAAAGAGTACACATGGGGTACCCATGGCTCCAGCTGGATTAGCAGAGGACTGCCTTATATGGCATAACTGAAAGGGGAGCCCCTTGGTCCTATGGAGGCTTGATGACCCAGAATAGGGAAAAGTTAGGTCAGTGAGGCAGGAGTAGGTGAGTGGGTGGGGAAGCATCCTCATAAAGGTAGGGGTAGAGAGGAGGGGGTCGGGCTTGTGGACTGGAAACTAGGAAAAGGGATAACATTTGAAATGTAAATAAATAAAATAACCAATAAAAATGAAAAAAAAAAGATATAACTAATTTCTGAAGAATGAAAAAGTTTAAAAAGCAATAATATGTCATCTCACTGTATTTAAAAAGAAAAATAGTGATTTTGGTGAAGTTGTTGTGAAAGTTTGTACAACCCTGGGGAAAGCTCTGTAGAAGTTTCTCAAAATATTAAAATAAAGCTTCCTCAGGTTCCAGCTCTCTCAGTATTGAGCCTACATGAAGATGAAGTGAAGTCAGTGTGTTGAGGAATCTCTGCAGTCTCATGGTCTCTAATGCCCACTCACAATGGGGAATCCCTACAGTCTCATGGTCTCTAATGCCCACTCACAATGGCCTAAAGGTGGAACTGACCAAACTTTGCATTGGTACACAGGCAATATTGTGTTTTTCATTCTGTAAAGAAATACCTAGGAGAAATAATTTGAAATCAGAAACAAAACAAAACAAAACAAAACAAAACAAAAAAACTGAAAGAACACCATGATTACTGGAAGAGCATTTTGGAGTAAAACTATTCACATTATGGTTTGTGGATTTCTTTGTGGGAGAGAGGGGGGATGTAAATATATGTGTGTGTGTGTGTGTGTGTGTGTGTATCTGTGTGTATGTATATTTGTAAATATTACACACATAGATATATGCATATATATATATATATATATATATATATATATATATATATATGAATCAGACTTTAAAATGATGCCCTATAAATTTCTTCAAATAAATTAAAAGAGAAGAAGAATGAAGGCTCTCAGAGGCTAGAGAAAGCCCTGATGATGGATTTTGGTATGAGATAGTAACAGCAGAAGCAGAATTAGATAGATATACTTAATAGGAATAATATATGCATACAATTATTATTAGTTACACATTTTTACCTTAGGAACTTTTCTTCCAATAGATCTTGGTTTTGTTATTGTTTTATTTTGTTTGAGCAGCCTTGACTGGCTTGGAGCTCACTATATAGATCAGGCTCACCTCCACCTCATATAGACCCACTTGCCTGCAGAATGTTGGCATTAACGGCATGTGCCTCTGTCTCTAGTCTCAGTTGCACATTAAAGAAAAGTATTCCTTTAGACCTTATGCTTCCACATGGAAACATAGTATTAGGTTTTTATATCTGCCATTGTGTTTCACATGTGATTGGCTCACTTTTATGTACTTGTAAGATTTTGTTTCATATATTCTTGCACTTTCTAGTCCTCAATTATCTGAAAGGTACTGAAATCAATATGATTTTTTTCAAGTACTTTCATCAGTATTTAAAAAAAAAGAATATACACAGCCACATAAATTATTACTGAATTATACTGGATTCAAGATTTTGAAGTTAAATTGTATGCTTATCACAAGTAAATCCTGAGTTATACTAGGTTGGATGATAGAGATCATGTAGAAGTCCATGATCAATGCTTCCACTGACTGCAAAAGGCAAGGAAGCTGCTTTTACTGTGGTATTATGACTGAAGACTAACAGTTGAGAAAGAGTGAGATAAAGGTTTTCTGTGACACTCCTACCCCCACCCTCCTCCACCTCTACAAATATAATAGCCTAGACAGAAAGTCCTAGAAGAGAAACCTTAAAAATTCTGATAAGGATGCTGACGTGTAGCTCTCTTCAACTCATGGTTTCTAGCAGGGTGCATGTGGAAAAGGACACAGTTTACATTAAGGGAATGGCCACTGAGGGTTTGACTATGATTCTATGTGTACAACACAAATTGAATTTGGATTTCTTCTTCTTCTTGTTCTTCTTCTTCTTGTTCTTGTTCGTGTTCTTCTTCTTCTTATTATTATTATTATTAATATTAATAATATTATTCCTCTTCCTCCTCCTCCTCCTCCTCTTCCTCTTCCTCCTCTTCTTCCTCTTCATCCTCCTCCTCTTCCACTTCCTCCTCTTCCTCTTCTTCTTCCTCCTTTCCTCTTCTTCTCCTCCTCTTCCTTCTTCTCCTATTTCTATTTTTGCTTCTTTTTCTTCTTCCTCTCCTTCCTTTTCCCCCTCTTCTTTTTCTTCCTCCTTTTTCCCCCTTCTCCTCTTACTAACCTTTTATTGTGGAAGGGAGTTTACAGGGTTAAGGAAGGGCTTAGGAGGACTTTGAAGTCAATATGATTGGGTTGATGTAAAATTCACAAATAGCCAATAAAAATTAAGTAATTTTAAAACAGGAGAAAAGACTAATATGTAGTTTTAGGTTCCCAAAACATATATTGTTATAGTGAATACTGTAAACACATCTTAAGTTACAAATATCTTAAACCCATTTTATAGATTATAGCACCTGTCAGTTAAATAGACATGCTATTACAAAATGTATTCTAAATATTCCAAATCTTTTTTCATAAATTGCTAAAACAGTGAAATTAATTTTTTTAATCTGTCTTCATGTTCACTCCATTTTACCACGTTGGTGTTGAAAGCCTCTAAAAATACAATTGGAAGAAAGTTTGTTTGGTCCCCCTTCATAGTTATTGATGTTACATCTCCTTCCTCATGGGCATCCTTTAGATATGAACGTGTCAGCTCTTTTCTTTATTCACATCTGGCTGCATGTTGTCTCTGGGAACTCTTGAAAAAAGTTCTCTTTTACAAGACAATGCACCACTTCCAAAATTTCCTTTTTTAATTTCTTCTTATTAATTAAATTTATTTATATCTAAGCATATTGAAATAATTTATTTTCTGTCTTCTAATTAAAGCTAAAACATCAAGAGTGGGAACTGTGCTCTGTGTACTGTCTTACACCAAGGATCTAGAGCTCAAAAGCATTTTATTGGCTAAAGTGATTGCATGGGATATTCTGACAAGACAGGAGGCTGTCTCTATTCTCTATTCTCAAAATTTAAGGAAAAAAAATAAGTCTATTTTTAAGTGTTATTTTGTTCTTAGAAAATAATACAAACATTGATTTTAAAAGTTTAGATATCCTTAGGATGAAATGGCATTTAGAGCTCAGTAATAACTAATAACTGTCTAATTAATATTTGACTTACTCAAAAAGAGGAAAAGGACCGTTACTGGGACCCAATTACCTACAGTGTGAGAGAGGTATTAGCTCTTACAGAAGATTCTATTACTTCCACTTTATTAAATTGTTTAATCCCTATCTGTCTATCTGTTTGTCTGTCTGTCTGTCTATCCATCCATCCTAAGTATCTATCCTTATACATAGCAAAGCCTCTCATTGCATGCCCAGACCATTACAGAATGCCAATACGGATCAAAAGGCATTATACTGATCATTCAGTGTCCATCTCCAATTAATATATCAACAATACATCCCAACACAGCTCATGTTAAGAAAAAGGGGGCAGGGCAATTATAATAGCCAGAAAAACAAGAAATCTGCCAGAATTTTGTCTTCTAGAAGTGGCAAGAAGCTATATCCGTGATGTGTTAACAATATGGCTGACTAAACAAGAACTAAGCCACACTGATGCCAATAAATCGCCTAACAGGAATGGGGGAATCTCATGGGTTCCTACCTCTGAACAAGAATCTATAGGAAATTAGTGACAACTCAAGGAAAAAGTAGTCTTCCCAAGGATTAGGATACTAATTGTTTATCCCAAACCAAGTGTTTGGTCCTAAGCAAATATAAATAATAGCTCAAAAAATTGCATTTGTATATTTATGCATATGCATTACCTATTGTATATATCTATATGTATATAAGTGTAAATTGTATATATCTGTATGTATATAAGTGTATGTAAAAGTTATATTTTAATGAAAGAAACCATGAAGTTGAGAGTGAGAGGGACATGAGTATATTGGTGGGAAGAAAGAAGGGAAGTGTTGAATCATACATTAATTTTTATAATTTCACAAAGGACTGATAGATATTCTATTGTGAAATATGAGAGCCTGCATTATCAGGTACTTTTAAGACAAATGGACACTTGTATGGAAATCAGAATGCTTACACATAAGCTCTGCTAAAATCTATAAAAGATCATAAAAGTTCTTACTATTCAAATTCTTGATTTCTAGCTGGTGTATTGGGGTTGATTGGAATATACACTTTTTTTTTTTTTTTTTGGTTTTTCGAGACAGGGACTCTCTGTGTATTCTTGGCTGTCCTGGAACTCACTCTGTAGACCAGGCTGGCCTCGAACTCAGAAATCCGCCTGCCTCTGCCTCCCAAGTGCCGGGATTAAAGGTGTGCACCACCACGCCCGGCTCAGGAATGTACACTTTTATGTAGTATTGTCTTATATCTATCTTCTTGCATAGAAAAGAAAAAAGAGAAGTTGAGTTTTTTTTTTTTTTTTTTTTTTTTTTTTTAAGAAGATGTCTGGGTCTCTGGCAATTCTTACATAAGCTCTTAATTCCTGGTTGGATTTTACATGGAGAGTAAAAAGAGGATATCTCCTAGAAAATGACATAGAACATCTACTTCAACAGAATCCTGACTTTGAACCCAGTCTATCTTCCAACTACACCATTCAGCAAGTGGATTCAGTCAAGAGATTGACCATACATAGAACCGGGATACCTGCTTTCCCATCTGATGTGAACATCCCACAAAAATGTTAGTAAATCCACAAGAAGCAGCTAAAAATGGAGATTCACAAAAGGCTGCTAATGACTTATTAAATAGATTCTAAAGCACACAACTCTACAGTCACTTAACATCATGATACAGGCTCAGGGCATTCTATTAAGCCCCATTGTGTGGATTGGACTGCCCTTCTTTCTTTCAGAAGTAAAGCATTCTCCATTCTGTGTTTTCTATAGCTTCCACTGTCAATTTCTTTATGTTGATAATTTTTTTCCAACTTTTATTAGATAATTTCTTCATTTACATTTCAAGTGTTATCCAGAAAGTTCCCTATACCCTCCCCCCTCCCGGCCCTGCCCCCCTACCCACCCATTCCCACATCTTGGCCCTGGTGTTCCCCTGTACTGGGGCATATAAAGTCTTCATGACCAAGGGGCCTCTCTTCACAATGATGGCCAACTAGGCCATCCTCTTCTATATATGCAGCTAGAGACATGAGCTCAGGGAGTACTAGTTAGTTCATGTTATTCTTCCACCTAGAGGGTTGAAGAACCCTTCAGCTCCTTGGGTACTTTCTCTAGCTCCTTTCTTGGGAGCCCTGTGTTCCATCTAATAGCTGACTGTGAGCTTCCACCTCCATGTTTGCCAGGCATTGGTATAGTCTCCCACAAGACAGCTATATCCGGGCCCTTTCAGCACTATCTTGCTGGCATATGCTATAGTGTCTATGATTGGTGGCTGATTAGATTTTAACTGAGAGTCTGAATTGAAGATTTAAATACAGATGGAAAACATTATCAGGAGAGGCTCTTACTGAATTTCTATAGCTTTTGTCGTGTCACTGTGATAAACCTCCTGACATCTCACCTGACTTCAATATATTAAATCCTTTTGAAATAGTAAATTCCTTTCTATATTTGTAAGACAAAAAAAAGTGCTCAAATGAAAAGAAGCTCCTTCTGGAACAATAGGTGTGGTATCTTTCAGAGCTCAACCAGGGCCTTACAGTTTTAATGACTGACAGTGTTCCAAATGGAACCTTTGCATGAGACAGTGAAGGAAACAGAATCAACTGCAATAAGCTCATTTTCAGTTGCTTGTTTTCATAAAACATACCCATCAATCACCCGATACCAGATGCTCAATTTTCAGAAGCTATGGGTGAAATTCTTTACTGAAAAAGATAATAAACCCAAGACAAAAATATGTATAAATCTGTAATTCAGAATTGCCCTGCTTGGTTTTTTATTAAATGTACACAGAATAAAAATTATTTTAGTACTTCACTTTTTTTTTTTTTTTTTTTTTTTTTTTTTTTTTTTTTTTTTTTTTTTTTTTTTTTTTTTTTTTTTTTTTTTTTTTTTTTTTTTTTTTTTTTTTTTTTTAGTCCAGGGTTTTAATAATCTGCATGGCTCAGAGGGAAAAAAATCAAAAAATCTTGATTCATGCAGATTTCATATTCTGTTCCTGCCATATGAGTATATTTGAGGTAATGCTGAAGGGAATATTTTTATCAATTTTAAAACACAATTTTAATCATAGGAACACATGTCATTATTACTCTCCAGTTTCATTGAGCAGGGTGGTCACTTACTAAAAGCTGTAACATTTATAGCCTACACAACTCTGATACATTTATCTTCTCTCAGTGACTGACAACTATGTTAGTGGTCTTTCCCTATAACTTAACATCACTCACTCACTCAATTTCTCAGGAATAGAGCAGTTTTCATACATTTTTTTTTCATGAACGATTATTATACTCAATACAATCAAGTTTTGTTTTATGTCACTTAGAAAATTCAGGTCAAATTTGTATTTTTTTAATCATGATTTTGACTCTAAAGCATATCCATATCTCTTTACTTATCCACAGGAGCTGTGAAATGAAATTACCATGGCAGCTCTGTACCTCCCTTTTTACTTATATGCTATATTTTGTGCGTATGCAAACTCAGAAACCATTACTATTTTTTTCTCTTTACACGTTTTATTGTTTGATTGTTTCATACATTTCCATAATGGACCTCAGCAGCTTTCATGCTCCTCTCGTCTCCCTCCTGATTCTCCCTCACACACGTTGGAATACTTTTCTCGACAATCCCTTTCCCAGTGACATACCTGTTTTTTCTGAGTGTTTCTGAGCTATTATGACCTAGGTGTAGGTAGAAGGTGGTCTGATGCAATAATGACAACATATCCAGGGTTAGGTCACAGAAGAAAATGATGCCTCCTGGCTAAGCAACCACCATTTACCAATAATCCCTCCTGTGGGTGAAGCCTTGTGGGACCTTTGGCTCCATATGAAATAGTGGCATGCCCAATCTGTTTCCAGTCTTCTATAGATAACCATAGCTGTTATGAATTTAAGATTGCAAAGGCTGTTCCATATCTAAGGGACTTTTGTTTTTCATTTCATATCTACTCAACCTTGGTGTTTAAATTCTTAGATGGAGGGCTCTGGCTCTCCTTTAACAACCCAGCATTCTACCATGACATGTTCTCTGCACCTGGATCAGTTTTGGGGTTCTGCACTTATCACCACCAACAGCCCTAAGAAGCTTCTCTGTTGAACAAAAACTGCATCATTAATACATAACTATGAGCATTAGGAATTAATAGGCAGTATGACTATGTGACTATCTAGTTGAGCATGAGAACTAATCCATTTCTTGAGCCCATGTTTGAATTACACACTCATTAGCCACCTTTTCTTGTTTCATACCAATCTTGACAATCTGAAGACAACTCAGTAACATCTAGACATCCAGATTTGCATTTTCCTTAAGCAAATTTACTGTGCAATGCTAATGGCCCTTGATATAAAACTGGACACATTATGTTCATTTCAAGGCAAAAGCTGCAGATGCCCTGTCTATCTAAATTATTTTAGGAAAGATTCAATTTTGCAAGAAAATGACTCTACTAAAATTAGATTTGAATTTCTTCAGCAAGATTTCTTTGTGTGAAAGGAAATGAAAAGCTATTTTGCATTAAAGGCTTGAAATGCATTGTATTTTCTCTATTAACTTAATATCTGAAATTTGCAAGGGAAAAATTCTGGGAGGAAATAGATTATATATATAATCACTAAATAAAAATATACAGAGACATACAGGTAAATAAATAGGCACCATAGGGGAAATATTAACACAAGCTATGACTTGTAGCTTATGTAAATAGTAATGTAATAGTAAATAGTTCATGCAAAATAGTAAAGAAAAGAAAGATGAGAATATACAAAAGTGCATAGATTTTTTTTAAGAATAGAAAATGGTGCCTTCTTTTCTATTTATCCACTGACACTCAGGTATCTTGAGCCTGGATAACAATTAGAAGCCACTCTCATAGGGCAGAGATCTTACTGGACCAGTCTGATTTTCTCAAACATCATTACACCTAAGAGTAGCAATAGAGTCAGTGAAAGCTTTATTTGGAGATTAATAAATAGATGTTCTGATTCACTATGTCCACAGTAAAGTAAGAATTATACATATTGGGCTCAGAAATAGTGTGTTTTTTCTGGATGCCTAAAGTCATAAACAAGATATCCTCAAGATGGGGTTTTTCAAAACTATCATGGACAGCAAAGGGGTTCATGGTGACCCATTACTCTCTAGGCTTTATTTACAGATAAAAGTTAATGTGGTAAAACACATATTTCCTTTAGAGATTTAACCATGGATAGAGGTACTCCTTAAACTCTCAGCTAAGGTCCAATTAACCATCACAATGAAACTGCTTGAGTCAAAGAAGATGTGAAATATAGAAGTATTAATTGGGAAGAGGAAAGATACCAAGAGGAGTGGGAAGGGGGCAAGAAATCATTAAGGAAGTGAATATTATCAAAATGTATTATGTAGATACTTGAAAATGCCATAATGAAATGTTTTTTCTGATTTTATTAGATATTTTCTTTATTTACATTTCAAATGTTATCCACTTGCCTGTTTTCCCTTCAAAAAACAAAAAAAAACAAAAAACAAAAAACAAACAAACAAAAAAAACAAAACCCACTATCCCATCTGTTTACGCCTTGCTTACCAACTGGCCCACTCCTATTTCCCTGTCTTGGCATTCCCCTAACACTGCGGCATCGAGCCTTCTCAAGAAAAAACATCTCTACTCCCATGGATGTCCAACAAGGCCATCCCCTGCTACATATGCAGCTAGAGCCATGGGTCCTTCCATGTGTACACTTTGGTTGGTGGTTTAGTCCCTGGAAGCTCTGCAGTTATTGGTTGGTTCATATTGTTGTTTCTCCTATGGGGCTTCAAGCTCCTTCAGCATCTTCCATCTTTTTTCAACCTCTTCTACTGGTGGCCTTGTGCTCACTCCAATGGTTGGCTGCGAGCATCCACCTGTGTAATTGTCAGGCACTCTTGGAGCATCTCAGAAGACAGCTATATCAGGCTCCTGTCAGCAAGCACTTGTTGGCATCCACAATAGTGTCTGGGTTTGGCGACTGTATATGGGATAGATCCCCAGGTGGGGCAGTCTCTGGATGATTTTTCCTTTAGTCTTTGCTCCACAATTTGTCTCTGTATCTCCTCCCATAGATATTTTGTTCCCCCTTCTAAGAAAGACCGAAGTATCCATATTTTGGTCTTCCTTCTTCTTGAGCGTATTTGGTCTGTGAATTGTATCTTGTGTATTCTGATCTTCTGGGATAATATCCACTTATCAGTGAGTATATACCATGTGTGTTCTTTTATGACTGAGTTACCTCACTCAAGGTGCTATTTTCTAGTCCCATCCATTTGCCTAAGTATTTCATGAATTCATTGTTTTTAATAGCTGAGTAGCATTCCATTGTGTAAATATACTACATTTTCTGTATCCATCCCTCTGGGTTCTTTCCAGGTTCTGGCTATTATAAATAAGGTTGTTATGAACATAGTGGAGCATGTCTTTATTTCATTGGGCCACCTTCTGGGTATATGCCCAAGAGTGGTATAGCTGGATTCCCAGGTAGTGCTATGTCCAGAACCGCCAAACTGATTTCCAAAGTGGTTGTACCAGCTTGTAATCCTGCCAGTTGTGGAAGAGTGTTCCTCTTTCTCCACATCCTCAACAACATCTGCTGTCACCTGAGTTTTTGATCTTAGCCATTCTGACTGGTGTGAGGTGGAATCCCAGGGTTGTTTGGATTTGCATTTTCCTGATGACTAAGGATGTTGAACATTTCTTTAGGTCCTTCTCAGCCATTTGATATTTGTCTGTTGAGAATTATTTGTCTACCCCATTTTTAATAGGGTTATTTTAGTTCTCTGGAGTCTAACTTTATTTGTTCTTTGTATGTATTAGACATTAGCCCTCTATCAGATGTAGGAATGATAACCATCTTTTGCCTACTTGTTGGTTGCCTTTTTGTCCTATTGACAGTGTCCTTTGCCTTACAGAAGCTTTGTAATTTTATGAGGTCCAATTGGTCAATTCTGGATCTTAGACCATAAACTATTGGTGTTCTGTTTAGGAAAATTTCCCCTGTGCCCATGTGTTTGAGGCTCTTCCCAACTTTCTTTTCTATTAGTTTCCGTGTATCTGATTTTATGTGGCAGTCCTTTATCCAGATTCAATGCAGTCCCCACCAAAATTGCAACTCAATTAATTCTTCATGGAGTTAGAAAGAGCAATTCTCAAATTCATCTGGAATAGCAAAAAATCCACGATAGCGAAAACTATTCTCAATAGTAAGAGAACTTTTGGAGATATCAGCATCCTGGATCTCAAGCAATTGTGATAAAAACTGCATGGCACTGGTATAGCAACACACAGGTTGATCAATGGAATAGAATTGAAGAACCAGAAATGTACCCACACACCTACTGTTACTTGATCTTTGACAAAGGATCTAAAACTATCCAGTGGAAAAAAGACAGCATTTTCAACAAATAGTGCTGGTTCAACTTGCAGTTAGCATGCATAATAAAATGTAATTGGGTTTAATTAACAGATGTCAACTGAAGTTCTTGAAAAAGCATAGAAGAGTGGGTAATTCTGCTTGAACTTTTCTTTAAATGAACCCAGTAGAGTTTTACATATTCATTCATTCATTCATTCATTCATTCATTCATTCAATATTTGTGACTGCCTACAGTATACCAAACATTTTACTAGAGATTGATGATATATGATTAAAATAGCAACAATCTGAACAGAGTATGCAATGTAGACTGGGTTTCCTTAGGGCTAGTTCTCTCTTCTGTGAAGAACAAAGCAAAACATTTCATCAGGATTGGAGAATAATCTCAGCCTTTATCTAAAAGTTAACCTTTTCCTAATTTCAAACATCATGTAGCATATTTGTGCAGAGTCAGTCATTATTGGATAAATCAGTTGTTCCAGAAAGCTTTAAGAGCTTCCAGGGGTTGGGATTGAGGGGATCTCTAGGATGTCCCAGTGACCTGGGATCAGGATGCTCCTGGGAGTCAATGGAGGTGATCTTAGCTGAAATGCCCAACAGTAGGAATATGAAACCTGGAAAGACCACCTCCAGTAGCCAGACAGGACCTCCAGTGTAGGGATGGAGACACCAACCTACCTACAAAACATTTGACCAAATATTGGCCCTGTCTAAAAGAAATGGTGGAAAAAAAAATATGTAGGAGAGACTAAAGGAATAGCCAACCAGTTACCAGCACAACTTCAGACCCATCCTATGGGCGGGCACTGATCCCTTACACTATTACTGATGCTATGTTATGCTTGCAGACAGGAGTCTAGCATAGCTGTCCTCTACACAGCAGTTGAGACCGAAGCAGATATCCAGAACCAAACATTGAATGAAAGACAGGGTACCCCTATGGATGAGTTAGAAGCAGGATTGAAGGCCCTGGAGGAGATAGTAACCCCTAGGGAGACCAACAGGAAGTGTCAAGAAACTGCTACCAACCCCTGGCTCCCACTATCTGAGCCACTAACCAAAGAACATGCACAGACTTGTCCTAGAGATGGGTCTTCTTAGAGGTAAAGGGATTGGGTGGTGGTGAGGAACTCTGTGGCAGGGAACAGGAAAGGGAGAGCATATGGGATGTAAATAAATAAATTTTAATAAATAAAAATTTATTTTCAACCCTACTTGTTTGAATATATGGATGGATCTCTTCATGAATCATAAATTTGTCTAGGAATTAGATTGGTGAACAGCATTTTACAGCACAGTGAACTTTGTGTTACATTTAAATCTTCAGGAGAAACCAAAACTATGGTGGCTGAAGTACTTACAGGGTCATTTCCTCAAGACAACACAATAGGAGAATAAGTGACAATGGGTTTGCAAAAAGCCTATGAAATAATATTATTTGTAAGTCTATGTATACAGATAGTGACTTTAATTTCAAGTACAAGTAAAGAGTTTTAATCTCCAGGCTCCATTGTGTGTTATGATATTATATATATATATATATATATATATATATATATATATATATATATATATATATGTGTGTGTGTGTGTGTGTGTGTGTGTGTGTGTGTGTGTGTGTGATATTCTGGTTGAGATTGATTCAGTTTACATAGAAATCTTTGAACTTCATTTTTAAATTAGTCATTCATGATAAGAACAGGCACTCTGGTCATCAAACTGAATGATCTCAGGATTATCAATAAAATATTTGCCACAGAGTGAAAATATTTGTTGTTTTATTTCATAATACTCCAAAGAAAAACACCAACCATCCCAATTGCTAACAAAAACTAGGTATGAATTTAAGTAAAGATAGTTCCTTAGACAACTAACAATAGTGTAATATGTTCACCTTAGAGGAATGTTTACACTTTGAGACACTGCAGTATAGAAAACTGATTTAATGAGTATACTCTAATAGAAGAGAGTCTCTTTACATCTGGTAGAGAAATTATCCATTAATTATTAGTTTTATCAGTCTCTTTAAATTATAGATTTACATTCTCCAAAATAAGATTCAATAAGCCATAAAGAGACTAAAAATTCTATTTAACATGATTTCCATTTGCATGGTTTAATGTTTTATACTACAAAACATATTATATACCTATAATATACAATAGGCAAATATCAGAGCTTCACTATTAAATACTGCTCTAACTGTCATATTTTATGATATAGCTATAATAAATCATATAAACTCACACACACACACTATATATATGTGTGTGTGTATATATGTATATACATATGTATATACATACACACACATACACAAACACACACACACACACACACACATATATATATATATATATATATATATATATATATAGCAGGTATGGCTGGTACATTGGCCTGAAGCAAGCACTACATTCCTGTGAGATATCATCTAGATTCAGAAATCCATAAGAGGCTCCTAAATGGTTGTGACATTAAACCAGAAGGAATGGTCATTAGTCAAGAATTTCCAGCACTCAGGTTGGGTTCCTCACACCTGCTTATAACTTCCATTTCTGGGAATCATCTGGCCTCTAAAGACACCACACTCACAAGTACATACATACACTCACACACATGTCATGAAAAATGTTTTGTTTTGTTTTTTTTTAAGGAGGCATGATTAGACAAGAAAGTCTAATGCCATAATTAATTTTAGGACACTGGAGAGATACATATACATAAAATTACGTGCTATCTGTAATACACAAGCTAGTCTAATATCTACCATATATATATTTTAAAACTTCAATCTATAAAACATATAATATATTACTAAATGTTTTATAATATTAATAAGGAAATTGCATATCAGCAATTATCAGAATATACACATCTAATTATAAGAGAATGAATTCTTAATATGTATATACTATAAATTATACATTATATTTCATTATAGAACATATAGATTATATTCATGCCAGAAAGTAGTTGATTATTTGAAAGTCAGATTCTGATCAGTTAAATAATTTCATAGTATTAATTAAAGTGTTTTTCTCTTAAGTATACTTTTCATCCTTAGGGTCATAAGGATAGTTCATATTTTAAATGAGAAGAAAAATATGTAATTCTGGGAAAATTTAGATTTTAGGTATTTCTGATGTACAGAATCAACTGATGTATATAAATTACACACCCTCAATTCACTAGTTTCTGTGCCCAAATTCACCACCTTGAAGGGACTCAGGTTTTTATAACCGATTTTAAATATAACATAATCATAAATGGAAGCCTACTGTGTCTTCTAACTATTGAGCATAAGCTTTTCTAGCAATGCTAAGTGGGAGACAGATCATTCTTTGCTTTTCTCAATATGTCAACTTAGAATTTCAGCTTGCTTAGTTTTTACCTAAAGTTCTCTGTTTTCTCTTTTCTCCCCCCACCCCCCTTTAAAGTTATATAGCCTCTGTGAAAAGTGGAAGACTCTGTAACTACATAATGGCTTCATCAACAAGTAAGAGTCTGCTTCCTGCAGTGAAGCCACAAGTATGTTGAAAGGCCCTGGCTTTCGGCAGGATGTACAAAGATCTCCATCCCAGTCTCTTTTGGACCATTTCCCCCTCTTTGTGGTGGCAGTGGTTGTCTGGCTGTGTGGGTGTACATTTAAAACATGTCTTACAGATTTTTTAATAATGCATTCTTTGGGAAAAAGAGAAACGGTTTTTCCTATGCTGTGAGCACTCCAAACACTTCTCTGATGATTTATCATTTTTCCCCTTCAGTAATACATGATTGATTAACTGGTGGTAAATAGAGATTTTTGAAGTAGAAAAAAAAATACCTTAAGTGTATTGTTGGTAGGCACCAAACTATTTTGTATTCATTTACTGTGACTGCCATAAAATGTTTGATGGACAAACTAATATCTCAAGTGGAATTATTCAAGGCAGGTTAAAAGAATGCAATCTCATTTACTGTATAGGTGTTTCTTCTGGTTATATTAGGTACTTAATATTAACATGCTCATTCACTCTCAATCTCCATTTGATATACTCAGCAGTGGGGGACTCTGACTCTGAAACCATTACCATCCCCAGCACATACACAAACGGATTCTTCTAGGTCAGATATTTCAGAGGGCAAGTATCCTGAGGATTGTTGTGACCTACTTATACTGCTGATATGATTAGACGATGAGTGAGAACATTTCCCTGGGGAGTCTGCTCTCATCTGTGTCTTTCATGGCAATCGAGTCTTCAGTAGAACAACAAGCCTCCTCTCTCCCCGTTCTTTTTGTTTGTTTCAAAAGGCAGTTTTGTATCCTTTTGTAAAATTCCTTCAAGGATAATATTGGCATATAAAGAGACGTTAACAATTGCTGCTTCACTGTATGTCTAAGAGGAGAGGTAGATTTAAATAAATATTCTTATTTTCGATTTT
Source organism: Mus minutoides (assembly GCA_902729485.2). Taxonomy (NCBI): domain Eukaryota; kingdom Metazoa; phylum Chordata; class Mammalia; order Rodentia; family Muridae; genus Mus; species Mus minutoides. The sequence continues at coordinate 223,214 of LR749508.1, forward strand.
CATAAGTCTACCATGAATTATCATGTTATCTTGTAAGTATGATCTTTCTCTCTCTGTGTCTGTGTCTCTGTCTCTCCTCACACTCTTTATGTGAGTGAGTGTGTGTGTGTGTGTGTGTGTGTGTGTGTGTGTGTGTGCGTGCGCACGTGCACGTGTGTTTGCCCTGTATGTAGGTAGGTTGCTTAAGAAGCCAGAAGAGCCGGGTGTGGTGGCACATGCCTTTAATCCCAGCACTCGGGAGGCAGAGGCAGGCGGATTTCTGAGTTCAAGGCCAGCCTGGTCTATAGAGTGAGTTCCAGGACAGCCAAGGCTACACAGAGAAACAACAAAAAAACAAACAAACAAAAAACAAACAAACAACAGAAAAAGAAGCCAGAAAAACACATCAGACCCCTTGAGCTAGATTCATAGGCAGTTGTAAGCCACATGATTTGGGTGCCAACCCTCTGGGAGAACAGGAAGTACCATTAATTATGGAGTATTTCTCCAGTTCTGATTCTTTTTTTATGTATTCATTCTTTTTAAGTTCTTAAAGAGAGATAAGGCAGCCTAGCAGGTCAAGGTCCTTCTTGTAAAAATTCAATTCTCACTACTCACATGGTAGGAGAGAATCAAATCCTTCAAGTTTATTAAGTTCACTCCTTCTCTCTCTCTCTCTCTCTCTCTCTCTCTCTCTCTCTCTCTCTCACACACACACACACACACACACACACACACACACACATTAAAAATACAATTTAAAAATTCAAAGCCTTTAAATGCAATGCCTTTATCATTCTCATTAATGTTTCTCAGTGAAAACTCTACAGTTAGGGGAGTTACTCCTTATTAGTTTAAATTACTCAACTCCATGTACACCATTGTTTTGTCCCGTTTTAAAAATATATGATCTTCATAGGTTCACACATCAGACGGAACGTTGAGAGGAGAAGTCCACTCGAGCAGGAGATGGAGCTGGAACTCAAGCCTAGGCAGATTTGGCTGACATGACAATGACTTCCCTATGTTCTCTGCCCTTGTCTTACACTGTTAGTGTGTCATGTCATGTTTGTCCCTCTCATAGTATATTTCAACCATGAGACCATGTGACAGTTCAAAAAACATGCAATTCAGTTTCTCCCTTTCTTTTTTTTAACATAATAGAGCTTATTTAAAAATAAACTAAAAAAATACAATTACAACAGTGTTAAAAGTAACTTCAATGGTTTAAAATATGCAGGAATTAGCATCTGAAATAGAATTGTGCTGACATACATTTTACACACACACACACACACACACACACATTTGCTAAAACAAATGAGTGAAGGTCAATTAATTTTGGGGTACATTGCATTGTTAACTCTAGGTAGGTCTTTTTTAACTGGGAAGTATAGGTTTGGCTTCAACACCATTAGTGAAACTAAACATTTTTATTTATAGATACATGCTTTAAATTGATGCTCTCACAGACAGAGCTATTAATATTTCGAAGATCGTGTCTTAGTATTATAAATCAAACTCTGGGCTTCTGTATGTTGCAGAAAGTTACCCCAAAACTTCAACTTACCCAGCTTCATACACTGTCATAAGGGTCTATCTTCCCTGTTCCCTGTTACTTACAATTATAAATCAAAGATTAAATCAATTATCTCCCCATAAAAGATCCGCTGAGCATTCCTCTAAAAAGCATCATTATTCATTTTCAAAAATTTATGGCTTTAAAAACCTTTTCAGTTTTCTCGATGAATTTCACCAATTGACCAGTCATCAAAACAGTAAAAATAGCTCAAGTAACTTCACAATGTTGCTCACTCAGGGAAATTACAAAATATTTCCCCTTGGATGCCAGCTTGTCTTTGTTTTAGGAGTGTGATCCAGCTCCCAGTTAAAGAATTCTGGCTTTTCTTTGAAAAGTACTTATTTGCCTCCTGACTGCGATCATGTGCTTTCAATTTCTTTTGCGTTTCCCCACTTACTTTCTACAGCATTCTTTTATGGCTGAGCGACTGCCTGGCAAAGTAGGAACTGAACCACAGTATGTAATTAAGTTCTTTGCACAATGGAAGTTAGTCATCGACAGGATTACACCACTGAGTCTGGATGCTGCCAGGGTGGGAGAGCGGGGGTGGGGGGTGGGGGGGAGAACAGCACAGAGAGCTCTCCTACAGCCCATGTCCTGAAGCATAGCAATGAGTCCACTGTTCTGTGCTGATGCCCTGACAGGAATTCTCCAATAAATTGTTCTGATTGAAAATGAATCCATGTGAATTAGCATCTTATTCCTTTTATATTTTTATAGATATTTTATCTGGTAAGAATTCTGAATAGCTGCTAGAAAAATAACAGTAGAAGAGCTTAACAAGTGAAGCTGTGTTATTGTTCATAGCTTAGAAAATCATCATAAAACATAAAAGTACTTTTAAAGACAATGGAACAAATGCATTTCCCTTAATGCAATGTAAACCTAACAGAAAATGTAGCAAAATATAGTATAGAGTAGTTTGATATCTTTAAATATAGTTCAGTTTTTTAAAAAAAATATGATGTGTGTATTCTGCGGTGATTTGAAGACTGTTCTAGATAGGCTTGTGAGATGGTTCAGCAGGTAAAGACATCCACCATCCAGTCTGAGAACTTATGTACAGTCACCAGTTTCTAAAAGGTTGAAGGAGAAAATTGAATTTTAAGTTGTTTTCTGCACTAGCACCATGGCATGTGTATGCCTCCTCTCAACCTCACCCTCACACACCCAAATGCACACAAAATAAAAGAAAAATGTAATAGACAAACAATAAAATGGGGCTGTTTTAACAAATGTGGAAAAATTCAATTTCAACTCATGATCAGATATGTATCTAGGATGAAAAATAAAATGAAAACCCATTATGTTTCTGAAAAAGTAATAAAAAGATAGACTGGGACAATAACTCATTCAAATGCTTGCTGTACAAGTAAGGGTACCTGCATTTTGCCATTAGTACCTACACACAAAGGACTATGTAATAACCCCAATGCTGGAGAGGTAGAGATAGAAGGATCCCTGAAATTCCTTTATTGAGCAGCCCATGACCCCAGGTCTCACTGAGAGATCCCATCTCAAATTAAAACAAACAAACAAAAAAAAAACCAAAAAACAAAAAACAAAACAAAACAAACATCCCAGCCAACCAGCCAGCCAACCAACCAACCAGCCAACCAACCAACCAACCAACCAACCAACCAACCAACCACAAACCAAAACCCAACCAAACATACAAACAAACAATCAAGAAAAAAAAAAAATAGGTGGATCGATCTTGAGCTTAATCTCTGAATTATACACATATGCACAGTCATGCACATACACACACACACACATACAACCCCATACATACAAAAATAATGAAATAAGAAAACATATTAAGAATAACTTACTTAACATTTGTTCTAGAAGAAATGGTGTTAATACTTTTGAAGGAAAAAGTAATATTATCAAAATGCTACAAAGTGCTTCTGAATATGATTAAAAGAATGTTAAGAGTCTCTAGATGAGAGACAGGTGATGACAAATAATAGCCCATAATGCAGAGTCTCACAAGAAAACAGAAATTTGAAAGTCATAATGGAATTCAGTATGTTGGTGCCTGCGGTGGTCTGTGATACAATGAGAATGAGACTTATATAAAGCAGTCTGCTCTGGCACTCTTATTCTCACCTAGACCTGAAAGCATCCCACCTGTGCTTCCCTCTAGGGACATCAAGATACTAGTTCTTAGATTGAGTGTTACCTCACATTCTTGCTTGAATTTTTGTACAGTCACAGACAGGGTTCCTATACCAATGCCCTGTGTGTAGCTCCCAGCTTTCCAGAGAGCATTTGTTAATACTGTATTTTTACTATTGTGTCCTTTCAACCTCTTGGTTTAGAATCAGATAACTGTGGCTGTATGAGATTATCTCTGGATCTTTTCTTCTATTTCACCAGTGTATATGTTTGTTTTAGTGCCAGCACCTTGTTGCTTTCGTTACTACAGATTTGTGATACAATTTATTGTACTTTCTTCACAGCAAAAGTAATGATAGTTGTATTGGAAACATCTTCTGAGTGGAGAAAATGTTTGGTGTTTATTTATCCAACAGTGAATCCAGAAGACATAAGTAATTCAAAACATTTAACACCAAAATGAGACATGATTTGATCAGTAAATGGGCAAGTGAAATGAACAAACACTTCAAAAGATTAAGGGAATATACCCAATAAATACATAAAACATGTTTATTATTTTTAGTATTGAACAAAAATTATAAATCAAAACTATAATGAGATTCCATCACAACCCAGCCATAACGGGTTTTTTTAATCAATAAAACAAGTACAACAACAACAAAATCAATCAAACCAACCAACTAACCAAATGAAAACTAAAAAAGAGCCAGAGAAAAAAAATTTTATACACTATTATTAGGAAGACAAATTAGCACAATCAGAATGAAAATAGTCCTAAAAATAGTCAAAACTAGAAGTACCAAGTGATCTAGCTATACCACTCTTAAGTGTATACCCCTAATAATCAAAGTGAGAATACATTATAAACTATATCTTTATCGTGACAATATTCACATTAGACAAAATATAGAATCCTCATAGCTGCATATAAATGTGAGTTTAGCATAAATTATATATGTGTTTTAGAATGTATAAATTTTATAGTACTAACAGTATCATGTGATTTTCAGCAATGTGTGTATAAGCAGAGATCAACATTTATAAGAAAGACGTGAAATTGGAGGTCTCTGTTAGAGAAGAGGAAGGGATCAGAGAAACTCTGTCATGGGAAACTGAAGATAGTTAAGGATGAAGGCTGTCAATTCAGATTTTATGCATGTATAAAATATGTCATCGTGAAGCCATTATTTTATACACTTAATATATAGTAACAATAATTAAAGGTAACATATGGTCTTACAATTTTTAAATTACAAGAAAAATTTCTCCCTTGATATTTTCTCTGTAAAATTTTTGTTACCATGAGAGTCATGTAAGAATCCTGATCACAGGGAACCAAGCAGAAGATGGACATGCACAGTTATCAGTCTATTTGAGTCTTAGACATCATACTAGGTGAGGCAGCATGGAGACCATGGAAACAGTATAACAAGCTCATGAATCCGGTCATATTTGGAGCTCTGTGGAAAAGTGAGGCTGGGGTGCCCCTCATGGGGACCTGAAGGCTGTTGAGATTGACATACAGAACAAGCATTATTGTCATGCCCAGAGAGATTCTGGCAGTCACCCTGACCCCAAAAGGCAGCAGGCCAGGCCCAGCTCTATGAGTTTTAACCATCTGCCTTATGTTCATGATCCAGGAAGTCTTGGGTGGGCACAACACTTGTCCTTCAAGAACGATGCAACTCATCTGCTTACCAGTTTCACCAGCATTGCATGCTCCTTAGTCTCTTCTCCCTAAGTTGCCTTCACGATGGACCACCAGGACCATGAACTATGGTTGTTAGTAAACTGAGATCCGTGAGCTTTGATGTCTTTGCTGTCCATGTGGGTAGTGACTCATGCTCCTGAACTTGGCTGTGTACAAGTTTGTAGCTGTGATTATGAGAGCAAGGTCACATTGACCATACTGTGATCATCATAACGGGGCAGAATCTTCATCAGTCTCAACAGTGGGAATAGCCATAGGCCTGGCCATAGCCATGATGACAACAGCTAGCAGCAGGAAAATCTCAGTGATTCTCTCATACTTGTGGTTGGAGATCTTGTGCCAAATATGAGCATCATAGTCATAGCCTGTATCCTATATCTTAATCCTAGGTACAAGTATGTGGATCCCATCTCTACTTTTATCCTTTATAAACTTATCTGGAAAGAAATGTTAATTATCTTGAAGATGAGATTTTGGTGCTTATTAAAGGAAAACACTGTTGAAGTCTTCTCCCCCATGAAGAATCTTCTGCTGTCTGTGAATGTCACAGAAGATTTGCATGCCCTGAATATCTGTGCTCTGAAGGTAGTATGGACAGGCTGTTGACATAACCATCATTCAGAGTGCCAAAGCACAGGCTGTACTGAAGTTGGCTAGGGACCTCACCCAAAGGAAATTCTATTTCCATACCATGACCATCTAAATGGAGAACACTCTGATGACAGGGAGGACTGTTGGGAGTGCCAAGGTCTCTTTGCCCAACTCTTGAGGCAGGTGTGATCAAACACATGGCCAGGACCTGTGGGTGGCCCAACTGAGTGTCTAGTCAGGACTTTGAGTATTTTCCAGGTTCAAGGCATAGCCTGGTCTAGAGGACAATTACTAGCCTCTCTCTTTACTCTCATGAGCCCACTGTAAGCCATGGGTTGGTCATGAAGCAGATAACAAATCAGAATGGCCCTAAATTCATTTTTTTCCTATACAAACACTTGGGGGGGGCAATCATAGATGCTACATGGAACATAGAGCAGTAGGCTCTTGGGTTTTCAGGAAGAGAAGGTTGCTTTTCAGCAAAGGCAAACAGTGAAGATTTAGACTAAGAAATGTCTAAATGTATCAGTAAGGGGACAAGCAAGGAAGACAGAGAGGAGTCTGTCCTGCAGTGTTTTTATTTATGCACAATGCCCGCGAAAAGGAGCTAGCAGAAACCTAGATCATGTTTACTGTGACACACATAAACCAGAACTTCAATTTTAAGCATCAGTGAACCATTCAAGTGTAAACAGAGAGAGAAAATTTTAAGTTATCTTTAAAAGAGATTATTCAGGACACAGTAAATACAATTACTTGGAAGGCAGCCAGAGTAAAGGCAGGAAAAAGTTTAGCAATAATGAGAATTATCAGGAGAATCTCCAGGATGAGCTTCTCTTTTAGAGGAGTAATCACGACGAGCAAACTTGCACAAACCCCTTCCATTCATTTAAATATCGTTGTAACACTTTCCAGCATTGTTTGTTCTCTTTTAAAGCTAAGAAATTTTGGTTTATCCTTTTTCTTTCTTTCAAATGGCCTCTCAACGTCTGTACTACATCAGAGATAAATAAACATTATTGAACAGATGATATCTTTATCATCAAGGTCTCTAAGCTATTTGAATAGGCATTCAGAAATGAAGTAGTAAATGTTAAGTATCCATACCGTGGTTCAGTGAGCTTACAGAATGAGACTTTGTAGGAAAATTTCCCTCTAAGTAAGGGATCATCAGGCACGTGGAGGAAACACAGTCAGCATCCATCAGTTATAAGTATGGTTTGACTACTTACAGAAGTTATCATATTAGCTAAAAATATATAATTTTCCTATTCATGCATTTATTTGTGGTTAATAGGTGTGTGTGCCTGTGCGTGTACGTGTACATGCGCGTGCATGTGTGTGTGTGTGTGTGTGTGTGTGTGTGTGTGAAGGGGTGATCAGATATGCACATGCCACAGCACCTGTGGCTAGGTCACAGGGCAAATTTCAGTGTTGATCCTTGCCTTTCCATCTTATTTATGACAGAGTCTCCTTGCCACTGTGTAGGCAAAACTTGTTGGCCTATACTTTCTAGAGCAGTGGTTTTCAAATCTCCTCTCATGGTGAACCTTTAATACAGTGCCTTGCGTTGTGGTGACCCTCAAGCAAATTATATCATTGCTACTTCATAACTGTCGTTTTGCTGTAAAGTTTTGCTACTGTTATGAATCATAATGTAAATAGCTCACGAGTTACCCTGATGGGGGTTGAGATCCACAGCAAGAGAAAAACTGTTCTAGAGAGTCACTAGTCTTGACTCATAGCTCAAATTTGTGTAACAGAATAACAAAAACATATGTTACTGTGTGCATTTTTTCCTTTTTTATTGGTTATTCTATTCATTTACGTTTCAAATGTTATCCCCCTTCCCAGTTTCCCCTCCACAAACTCCTATGCCCCCTCCTTCTGCCACTATGATAGTGCCCCTCCACTCCTACCTTGTTGCCCTAGCATTTCCCTAAGCTGGGTCATCCATCCTCCACAGGCCCAAGGGGCTCCCCTATCATTGATGACAATAAGACAATCCTCTGCTAGATATTCCGCGGGAGCCATGGGTCCCTCCGTGTGTATCCAGAGCTAAAGAAAGATTTCTCAGCTAAGGAATTCAGAATGGCTGAGAAACATCCTTAGTCATCAGGGAAATGCAAAGCAAAACAACCCTAAGATTCAACCTCACACCAGTTAGAATGGATAAGATCAAAAACTCAGGTGAGAACAGAAGCTGGCGAGGATGTGGAGAAAGAGGAACACTCCTCCATTGCTGGTGCGATTGCAAGGTGGTACTATCACTCTGGAAAACAGTCTGGTGCTTTCTCAGAAAACCAGTCCTGGGCATAAGCCCAAAAGATGCTTCAACATGTAATAACATGCTCTACTATGTTCATAGTAGCATTTTTTATAATAGTCAGGAGCTGGAAAGATGTCCCTGTGTGCATTTTTCACTTGGTCTGGAGATCTGAATTTGGATCATTAAGTTTTGTCCTTTATTCACTGAGCCATCTTTATAATCTTTAGACTTTTCCCTCATAGAAACTGATAGAATTAAACCATTTATATAAGAAGAAAAATGGCATCGATGCAAACATTTATAAAATAATTACAGGAACTAAATCTGACAGTGTGTTAATACAAAATCAAATGTTAGTGGGTACCTGGAATTCCATCTTTACTTAAATTATTTGATACTAAAACAAATAACTCTAAATTTTAAATTACACACTGACTATATTTGCTAACAACCTTTTTCATGAAATTAAAATACATGGGTGTGAGTTAGAGTTCCTTGTTCTGACTGATTGTATCATTTGCTCTCTTTTGGAAATGTAAGATGGGATAGCAAGGTTTTTTTTTTTTTTCCACTGTAGATAACTGTCAGGCAATCCCAGTCATGCATAAATGTATATATGTGTGTGTGTGTGTATATATATATATATATATATATATATATATATATATATATATATATATATATGTGTGTGTGTGTGTGTGTGTATATATATATATATATATATATATATATATATATATATATATATATATATATATATATATATATATATATATATATATATCACATTTGTATGCACACTATAATAAATAAAAAATCCAAAACTGAATTATTATTAAGGGTCAGGTTTCCTTTCAGTCACAACATTCTATCTTAACTTTTCTAGCGTTCTCTTTTATGCAATGCAAATTTAGCTCTTCCTCATACATGACTAATCATCATGTATAGTCATCTTTACTTAATTGTACATAAAATATAGGATACATATGCTCATAGATACAAAAGCTTAATTTGAAATTATAATGAAATAAAACAGAAGCATGTCTTCAAATTCTTGGATGAAAGATTTGGGTGAACAAATGAAGTCATTATCTCAAGTATATGCATAAAGTCTGAGAGCATCAGGCTGAGATGAAGTTCAGAGCATGGAAAATACCTTTAAACTCCTTTGTAAACATGAGCTAACACAATTCCTAAAAGTCCTTAAACCTGAGAGACACAAATTGTTTATTGGCATTCAAACTTCAGTTTTTAAATGTTATTTCAAGTGTGAGTAGTCACCCAAGGAAAGGTACTATACTAATGTGGTAACATGATGCCTCTTAAATGTAACATTATTCTCAAATCAATGAGTTTTCTTGAGTTACTTTGATATAAGTTCACCAGAAATATAAAAATGACTGTTTTTATACTTTTATTTTCATGTGTGTGAGGCAACAGAAATTTTGATGACTTTGTTTAGGATCACAATTTGGAAGTGCAGATATTTTATATCTGTTTTTTTACAAGATGCTCATTGTGTATCTTATGCTTTTTATAAGTGTTGTGTATGCATGGAGATATCCTGTTCATTACCTTAAGATGTCCCCAAGAGCTGAGCAGTTTGCATGTTTCAGTAACACTAAAATAAAGCCTTTGAGAGTCTGTGACAGCTAGGATCACAGCCAAGATAAATTAAGCTTTTCTTGTGATCCTTTGAGCCAAAGATTGATGGGCATTTGAAAACTATGAATGTGCTTTGGAAAGGTCATATTTTATTATACAAAATAGGATCATTTTGATACTCTATACTCTATTAAACACTGCATCTGTACTTACCATGACTTCCCCACTTCAGCAAAAGAACGATTTCCATATTTGCTTTAAATAAACATTATGATTACTATTTTTGTTCAAGTTTAGACAGAGTATAGTTGATAGAGATCAATGGAGTACAGATATAAAAGTTAAGATGTTCATTTTTAAAAAAAATAAATTTCGTAATGTATATATTAAAATATTTCAGGATTGACTAAAGCACATAAATTTGTGGACAGAGTAGGCTTCCATTTTAACTAAATTTTGAGTCTATATCTCTCTATCTCTCTCTCTTCATATATGTATATTTGTGTATGTATATGTGACTGACTCCCCCCCCCTCTCTCTCTCTCTCTCTCTGTGTGTGATGTGTCTGTGTATACGTAGTATGTAGATATGTGTTCATTTCAATAGCAGGAATACAGATTCTGATCACAGAGGTTCATATTTTTTAATAGAAAATTTGAGGCAATGTTAAAGGCCTGATATTTTTGTCCACATGAAAAATCAAAAAAAAAAAAAAAAGAATGAGATATTGATGGGGGATGTCTTTGTCTTACTAGTTATTGATATTCATTTGCAAATTATAAATATTTGAGTTTGAATAAGAATCATTCTTCATTAGAAAAAGTATCAAAGATACCCAATATGGTTGGATATTCTCAAGCAAAAATTCAATTTCAGTAGTTCCTTAAATATTTCTAGTATTTCTTGTTTGTTATCAGAAGCAGTTTCTAAAATCAGATATTATTCACGAATTCACCAACTTGAAGTCTATATCTTCCTACTAGAAACATAAGAAATCAAAATATACCCTGTGAACCTGACATGTCTCAACTATTTTCTCAATTATGTAAAGTTTATTACTTTTTTGTTTAAATAATATATTTTCAGTGAGTTTTGCATATAATGAAGCTATTAAGTAAGTTAAATGTTCTACCTCTGTGCGTTTAAAGTATATCTTTTTTATAACAATAAAAATATCACAGTAAAGGCAAATGGAGCAATGAAGGAAGCCTTTGGAGACATCAAACTGAGCCATGTCAACAACTCTTTACTGGGAAGTCTGACATTATAACAAGAAAATAATCTGACAATGGATTTTGAGGTAACCATTTGGGATTGAAGAGTTTTAGGTAGTCAGTAATCATCCTGGGAATTTGATCTTGAAGGAAAACACAAACTGAAGTGCTTGAAGTCTTGCAACCACCATCTGAACACCCATCACACTGATGTTGCAAATCCTGGTAAGTGAACATCTTTTCTTTTCTTTCTTTTTTCCATCTAATCATAGGATATGTGTTGAAATTAATTGATCATTTCTGTTTAATTGAAGGGAAATAACATATGAGGTAGTAATAGATTAAATTATTAATACATGTCTACAAACATTAAAAGCAATATCTTATCTTCACCCTTCCACTTTTCTCCTTTTTTTCTATCATCCTTTCTCAGCACCTCCATTTCTCCCTTCTTTACTTTTTCTTCTCAACTCTTTTTATATCTCTTCCTTGTCTTAATTCCTTTAGTGTGCCTAATATTCATAAATGTATGTTGCATAAATACTACTTTAAGACTACAAATAGTCTGGCGTGGTGGTGCACGTCTTAAATCCCAGCACTCGGGAGGCAGAGGCAGGCGGATTTCTGAGTTCGAGGCCAGCCTGGTCTACAGAGTGAGTTCCAGGACAGCCAGGGCTATACAGAGAAACCCTGTCTCAAAAAAACCAAACCAACAAACAAAAAAGACTACAATAGAATAGAAAACACATAATATATTTATAATACAAATATAGAAATCATATTTGTTTGTTTCCCTGAAGTTCGCATTTAAGAATAATAGTGATTAAACACTCATAAATGTATTTAATATAGACAGTATTTCATTGTCAGTTTTAACATAATAATAGGAAACATATTTTTTGCAAGTCAGAGTCTGCTTGACTTTAATCCTTTTAGACATTGCAACCATCTGATTAAGTGCTTTATGAGCTCTCTCTCCCAACACTCTGAAAGTGTCATCTGTCATAGCCTTTCTGTCACAGCTATAATATATGACTGTCTAATGATATTAGAGTCAAGAAATATGATGCTGGGTTTGGCATTTCAGATCGCAATGTTTCTTTACGGTAAACCACAGAGAATGGTTCCTGTGTATACCATGAAATAGATGATATCAACTGATTTGTGATAAACACTGTAGATTTGTGGGAAAATAGACTAAAATGGTGATGTTATTTGGTTTTCTTCAACATGAAATGCAGAATATCCAGGAAATAGATTGTCTCATAATCCTGACTTAAGAAAAAATATTTCGCTGTACTCTGAATTATGAGAAGCAATATTTTTAAGTCAAATCACCTGTTCATCATCTTGGAATGACTAGGGTTGCCTGGATTGATACATTAAAACTAGTTATTTTCTGGAGTATGAGGGAATCCTAATATGTTCTTGATGCTTAGATTGTCAACCAAATATGTCACACATTCTCATAGGCTTTGGAATAAAACAAAGTGTTAATTTTTTTCCTATTTTCCTCATTTTATATAAGATGAAACCTATTAGTTGACTGCCAGAAATGGATGCAAACTAAGTGAATAGAAATCAATTATGAAGAACTTAGCAGGAGGCTAAGTAAGACATAGTAAGATGGAAATAACACTCTGAATGTGATTGGATAGTAAACCTTACCATTCTCTCAGAGGTTTACATCTAATATCTGAAAGTTTAGGTCATGGTAATTAATAAGTAAAGGTAAATAAATCAAAATAAGTAAATAATCAAATTTCTAAAAAAAATCCAAGGAAGTATGCCATAATTCATTGAGAAATTATTTTTAAAAATTCTTGTTTTCATATATGTAGGCATATATAAGTAGGAAAAAACATGGAAAGAAGGAACAACCCACAGTTCAGGAAAGATGGCAAGAAAGGAAAGTGGAATTTGTAAAATGGAAGAGGCTTAGCTAGAATGCTAGATATGGAGAACATAATGTATATATACTTTAAACAAATAACCATTTTAAAAAATATACAAAACTCAGAGCCATTAGAGTTGCCTTCCAAAAACACACGTGCAAGTGGACGACCTGGAAAATACATAAAAGCTCTAAGAGAAACATGCCAAACTGAACAAAATGTACAGAGGGCAAGGAACACTTGTGGAATCATGGTGTGACCATTTCCTTGGACCATTTTTACAAAATGAAACAACCGTGACTTCCAGCAAAACAACCATAACTTATGAAAATTATAAAAAGCAACTTCTTAAGTCTCTGGAAAATGTCCTAAAGGCATGCATCTAATGTAGAAACATGTATTCATGAATGTCTGTGCAGTCTAATTCTCTATCAGTTCATCCATGACTAGCTCCTGTTCTCCAGTGCATCAGTGTGACAAGCATATGACACAGTCAGGTGCAGTCACGGAGAGAAAAACTGTCTGTTTTGCTGCTTCCAGTTTAATGTGATGAATTCTTCCAGAGAAAGGAAGAGTTTTAAACATCGCTCATCCTTTCTCCCTAGGCTCTCACGTTGCAAAATCTATTTTTTTTTCCAGGAAAGAATGTCAAAAAGGTCTTAGGTTCATTTTTTTTCCCCTTCTGTCTACCATGGATAGAATGGAAACTCTAACAGATGTATGGAGAGCCAAGTCATAGTGGAGCTCAGTTGTCCTACATATAGCTTTCTTATATAATAGAAACTCTCAGGTAGGAAAAGCAGATGAGAAAATATTACCATGAAAAACATCACCATTCTTATTCTAGGATATGGGCGGGTATGATTACAAGAAAAATGTGTTATTTATTTTGTATGGATTCTATCTTAGATTAGTAGCACAATGACTAAACAGTGGGCAATGCTGGCCAAAAGAGAGTTGTTACTATAATTTTCTTTAAAGGCATTGACTTTATTTGAAGCATAAAAGAAGTATCACTCCTTACAGCAGTGTCTGAATCAACAGCAATCTTGTAAAGCAGTAAGGAGATAGCTCCACAATATGAATTAGTAGGTCATGCTTAAGTTTAACAACAACAGCAAAAAAAAAAAAAAGATTTAGGAAAAGAAAAAGAAGAACCAAACCTCAAATGGTGTGACAAAGCCACTTATTTATTCTTCCTCTATGAAAGGGGCCATGCTTATTTTGGAAAAGACTGTGGAAAAAGTTAAACCCCAGAGCATTATTTTAACAATAAACCAATCAGTTGCCAATTAGCTAGCAGTAACTGGATGTGATGCTACCAGAGATAGACCACCCAAAGCTTAGGAGGAGCTTAAAGACCTGATCGTTCATTCTGAAGGTTGCATCCTCTCTAAGAAACAATGGCAGACGTTTTGTCTTACAAGAATACAGACTTCACTAACATAGTCCTGAAAAATTACAAAGCAATAGACCCAAGAAAACAATGAACCAGACTGACTACAATTTAGTATGCTAAATGAACACTTTTCAGAAAAGAAATTATTAGTTTCTGCAAGGAAGCAGAAAATGTGAAGCCAGCCCACCATACATAGTCAATACACAGTCTCAGTCATTTAGGAGGTAAAGGCAGAAGCATAAGTTGAGCCGATGATTTCAAGCCTAGCATGATGAGTAAAGCCAAGTTCACAAAGAGAAGAAAGGAAAGCAAGCATAGCAGAAAACGGAAGGGGGATGCATGATCAAGGTAAAAGAATAATAAAAAGGGGCAAAATAAATGGCTCCTGAAGACGCACAGATACACTGGAGCAGATAGACTCTCCAGGTGCTCCCTTAAAGATCCAAACACCACTAAACCTGCTTAATGAAGTGAAGGATGATTCAGAATCACCCATGAACTAGTGTCAATAAAGACATTGATACATAAAAAAGGAAATTCTAGAATCATCCATTACTACAGTGGAGTGAAGAATTTAATGGAAGGCACTCAAAAATAGATTTGACTGGTTATTTAAAAAGTCATGGGTTGGTAAGATTAACATAGTAAAAATGGCCATCTTACCAAAAGTAATCTGGTGTTAAGGTCATAAAAATGCTGATTAGTGGGACAATCAAAAGGGAACCTGGGTAAATGATTGAATTGGTAATTTAATAAAAGAATGGGCTTTGGTCTGCTAGGTAGGGCTATGAAGAGAAAACTGCTTGGAGAATGAACATAACTCTCAGAATTTCTCCAGCAGACTTTCTGGCCAAAGTCAGAAAACCCAAGAGTTATTACAGCTCTATTAGAATTTGTCTAGCAGGTTTTCTAACTTCGGTCAGAAAACTCGGGAGTAAGTCACAGCTCTTTTCGAATTTTTTTTTTTTTTTTTTTTAGCAAGCTTTCTTCCTTTGGTGGGAAAACCAGAAAGCTATTTAGAGAGCTATTACAGCTATTTTAGAAATTTTTTTTCTAGCACGTTTTCTGATTTTGTTTGGAAACCCAAGAGCTATCTAGAGATCTATCTTGAGCAAAGAACTGTCTAGAGAGCCATCTCAAACAGACTACAGAGTTATCAGTTTGCACCCCATCATTGACTTTAAGTCATTTCTTCTACCTCTCCCAAACACTCTTCCTGACAACCCTTTCCCAACCTGAGTCTGGTCCTGGATAGTATATTATAAGCAACATGTTAAAAGTCAAGGACAAACAGTTAGAACCACTCTGGAAATCAATCTGGGGGTTCCTCGGAAAATTGGAAATACATTGACCTGAAGACCCAGCTACACCACTCTTGGGAATATACCCAAAAGATGCCCCACCATGACATGGGGGCACCTGTTCCACTATGTTCATAGTGGCTTTATTTGTGACAGCCAGAAGCTAGAAACAACTCAAATGTCTCATAACAGAAGAATGGATACAGAAAATGTGGTTCAATTACACAATGGAATACTATTCAGCTATTAAGAATGAGGACATCCCGAGTTTTGTAGGCAAATGGATGGAATTATAAAATATCATCCTGAGTGAGGTTACTCAGACCCAAAAGATACGCATGGTGTGTACTCACTAATAAGTGGATGTTAGCTGAAAAACAAACAAACAAACAAACAAAACAAAACAAAACGGACAGAATACCCAAGAAGGTCAACAAGCTGGAGGACCCAAGTGAGGACCCCTCAGTCCCACTTGGGAGGAAGAAGAAAGCAATCACAAGTGGGAGGGAGGAACCTGGGAGAATTTGGGGGAAAAGGGGAACTTGATCTGGTATTGAGTGATGGAAAAGGACTAAAGCTCTGAGGGTCAGCAGAAAAAATGGAAACAAGCAACCTAGGAAGGCAGGAAGTTGGGGAGGGGAATCCTCCAGAATGTACCAGAGTCTTGGAAGGTGAGAGACTTTCAGGACTCAAAGAGAGGGACCTTAGATGAAATGCCTGATGGTAGGGAGAGGGTATTTATAGAGATCACAACCAGCAGAAAGATAGGGCATCAAATGAGGGACGGGGGGAAATCCCATAGTCAAAACTCTGGCCCATAATTGTTCCTGTCTGAAAGAATTATAGGGATGGATAGGGAGAGAAGCCTGAGGAAAAGAAGGGCCAGCCCAAAGAGGGATTCAGCTCAAGGAGAGATCACAATGTCTGACCCTATTACTGAGGCTATGTAGGACTCACCAAAAGGGACTTAGTATGACTGTGCTCAGGAAGACCCAACAAGAAGCTTAAAGAGTCAGATGTAGATATTTGTACCCAGCCAACAGGCAGAAGCTGCTGACCTCTGTTGTTGAATTAAGGAAGGCTAAGAGAAGCTGAGAAGAGTGATCTGGTAGGAGCATCAACAGTCTCAATTAATCTGGACCCCTGAGATCTCTCAAATACTGAACCAACAAACACACAGCATACACTTGCTGATACTAGGCTCCCAACATACAACAACACACATACAGTAGAGGACTGCCAGGTCTGTGTTCATTCAGAGATGGTACATCTAACCCTCACGAGACTGGAGGCCCCAGGGAGTTTAGAGGGATCAGGGATGGGTTCGGGAATACTGACATCCACATGGAGACAGGAGTGTGGGGAGGAGGTATGGGATGTGGAACAGTCTGATGGTAGATGGGGAGGAGGGATAAATTATGGAGTATAAATAATTAATTAATTAATAAAAAGTCATGGACAAAGATGAAAATAAGAGGCAACAAGCAAAATAGGTCAGTCATTCACATGAACTTCCAATTAGGAGAGTAGGTGGCCTCTCATCTAGAATACAAAAGTGGGCTTGAGAATAGATTTTGTTGCAGTAAATCTCCAACCCAAGTATGACTCAGCAATGAAAATACAACTCCACTATATGAATACAAGCTGTTTGCCTAGATTGGGTAGAGCTACTACTACACTGCCATCTTCGCCATCTACGAGATTTCTTATAACTTGTGGTTTCTCCAGGCCAGGTGCTTCTGCTCAGCTTTCCTTCTACATTCTCCACAGTCCTCTCTCTCTCCACTTTTCAGCTCCACCTTCCCTATTTCTGCCCCATCACTGGCTCTAGCCTTTATTTTACAAATTAAGGTGAGAAGAAGGTTTACAGGAAATCACTTGAGTGCTGACTCATTCTTTGTTCACAACCCTTTCCAGGAGAATGGAATTAGCACCAAATTATAAATTACTTGAGGATTTCTATTTTGCCTTTCCTCTTCTCTATCTTCCTTCTTAGGTAAAAAGGAGGAGGGTCAGAATGAAAGGGGGGATATAGTAATTTCAGAGAAATTATAGAAAGAGACAAATAGATCCCTAGGTTAGCAAATTTACTCTTAAACAATATATTACGTAGCTATATTTTACATTGGTACAGAATTTATTTAATACAAGTTTAATGTTTTCATTGGTATGAGTGTTAATTGATATAAAATTAGGATTAATATTGTTACTCTTACATAGGCGTTGTGCCTGTATAACACAATTAAGAAAGGCTTAGACCCAGTCCTTCTATTATTGTTATTAGAAAATGAGTTGACATGATTAAGCTTGTGAGTTAAGGGCCAAATAGGAAATTCTTGGCTCTGAGTTTATTGTTAGGGTGTTTTCAGTTATTTTAATTAGAAATGGCTGATAGTAGTTAACAGAGAATACTCCAAATTACTTTACATAGATAGTTGGTTTTCAAAAACGTCAGAAATCCACAGAATGTCACATTTAATATTATTTATTAACTCGTTGTTTAGACAAGTCTGCTCCTGACAGCATTCCCTTTCTTGGATTCAAAGAAGAAAGTGAGCATCAATGAAGTTGCTGCAGTTGTGACAAGAGAGCTACTAGGCAAGAATTGACTCATTTCATCTACAGACAAAATACTGTCCAGAAAAAGGACACACTCTACCAAGACAGGCTAATCAGCCCTTTAATAACTCTGCAATACAGAGGTTTCTCAGATGACCCTGGGCCAGAAGGCTGAAGACAGATGCTCCAATCTTTTGAAGTATATGGGGCTGCCTAGGTGGTCAGCAATCTCTATAAACTGGCTAAGTTTTAAAAGTTAAATTTTATGCTTCTCATATTTTCAGGTAATATTAGTCGTTCTTGGATTTCTGACGGGGTTGAAGACTGGTAGTCTCATAGCCAGTCCATGTTGATTAGCATTGAGAAAGATGATATAGATTTGATAGGATGGTTTTCAGTTGGCATACAGTCTAGACCCAGCACATGAGTCAGGTGTAAGTATTTTTAAGATAGGATAGATGACAGTGGTTCTATTTAATTGACAAAGATGACGGACTGGGTGTTAAGTCTATCTTGTACTTCATGGTAATAGTTATTTTCAATCTATATCTGAGATAAAAGAGTCTTTTAATTGGACGGAAAGTGGGAAGAGTTGTGGATAGCTTTGGGGCTATTTGTAATTTGATGCTAATTCCATTCTCCTGAGAAGGGTTGAGGACCAGGAATGAGTCAGCACTGATTTCCTGTAAACCTTCTCCCCACCTAAATTTGTAAAATAAAGGCTAGAGTTGGTGATTAGGCCAAAAAAGGGAAGGTGGAGCTGAAAGACAGAGAGAGAGAGAGAGAGAGAGAGAGAGAGAGAGAGAGAGAGAGAGATCAATGGAAGCAGAGGTGGAAGGAAAGCTGAGCAGAAGCACGTGGTCTGGAGAAACCATGAGTTATAACGGGTCTCAAAGATGGGGAAGATGGTAGTATGGTGGTAGATCTGCCCATTCTAGGCACACAGCTTGTATCCATATTAATGAAGATGTGTTTTCATTGCTGGGACATATTTGGGTTGGAGATTTATCACAATAAGCTTTAGTCAGTGAAGTGTTTACTTCAACCCAAGTCCAATTTCCAGAACCCATGTGTAGAAACCCAGGTATAATGGTACAAGCCTATAATCCCAGCTCTATGTAATTGGAGATAGGTAGATCGACATCTAGAGGTCCAGTATCTAGGCAGCTGTGCTTGCTTGGTGAGTTCCAGGACACTGTATGACTATACTTCAAAATAACAGGGTGTGTGGTGCTTACAGAATGACTTGACCTGAAAAAGTGAAACATAAAAACTAGCCTTTAGTCCCAGGCTTGAGAATGTGACCTTTGTGACTCAATGCTCCAAGGCATGCTAATCATAAAACAGATATCGACATTCCTCCACCCACCAGATTCCTGGATTCAGGGAGTGTTCATTCAAAGAAAGTCACCCTGACCCACCCTGACCACTCCTGGAACCTGATATGCAAATGTGCTATTGCTAGGGGCTCATAGAAACTGTCTTGAGAAATCACCCACACAATTACCAGGTATTCCTTGTGACTCTTGTGATTTTGCACTTCCTCATGACTCTTAACTGGTAATTTTGGTATTTTCCAACAACACCCTCCCCACCCCCTTGAGTTGTGGTTTCTTCCTTTAAATACCCCCTTACACAGCTACTCAGGGCACCATGGTACTCTATATGACTGTGGGCCCCGAGAGCACTCTTGAAATAAAAATCCTCTTGCTGTTTGCATCAAGACCGTTTCTCCTGGGAGATTTGGGATGTAGCCTCTCCTGAGTCAGAACGTGGGTTAGTCCTCATGTTCTGAGTCTTTCATTTGGTGCATTGACTGGGAAACGTGACCACCCTTTACATGTGAAAACAACTTGGAGGTATGGGGATCCCCTCTGGATTGTCTGTGCCTGCCGGTGTCTCTGTTCTGAGTGTCTGCTTTCTGTTTTCTGAAATGAACGTGTGCTTGTTGTGTTGATTTCTTTGTCTGTATCTCATCCTTTGTTTCTGAAGCACAGCACAGTCTGAGTTTGGATCCACCTGAGTTTAGACACTGATCAGCCTGAGTTTTAGATTCTGATCTGCCTGAGTTTATTCTGATCAGCCTGAGTTTGGTTTCTCTGCCTTTGGTCATCTAGGTGGAAGTGGACGACAGTGTTTGTAGACGATGGGGTTTTCTGAAATGTGTGGGCTTTGTATTTGCAGCTGTCCTTTCTGGCCATAAGGACTGGAGGACTTTGGTCGGCAGACGTGCTAGGAGGACTACAGGCTACAGCCCTGGGGGATGCCCTGGGAAGTGGGGAGAGCCATGGGTGCTTGGTAGTCTCTGGAGATCAGTCAGAGGGACTGAGTTCTTTTGTTGAAGCCCGAAGATTTCCCCCTTGGAGATCATCTAATGTTGTGACTGCTTGTGGAGCACGAGAAAGGGTCACGTGTGTCTGGATCTGTTGTTTTCTGCTGTGTGTTTTTGTGTATGTGTTTAGAGCTATGTGAAAATCTAGAGAAGCTAAGGTAATTCTCATAGGTGCTTTGTACCCTGACTAGAGATAGTTTACACCTGAGACACAGATTATGCGATATTTCTATTTTTAACTATGTGGAAAATATTCACAATAATTTTATTTCAGAGCAGGAACATTTCAGTTTTACACTCACAGTGCATAAACATCCAGTTCTTCTACCCCATTGCTAATTTTGTCAGTATTTGCTGCCTGCTTATTTAGTCGGGTCATAACTACCTTAATGGCTGTAGGTGATATTTCATTATTGTCTTTATTTTCATTTCTCTAATGATTAATTTTATTTAAAAACCTTCAGTGTACTTTCTGGCTACTTCCATATCATCTTTGGAGAACTTTCTATTCAAGTCTATTGCCAATGTTATAACAGGCAGATTTTATGCTGAGTTGTAGGAATTCCTTACATGTCCTAATATATTTTTTATCTTGTATATGATTTGATAATGTTCTCTTCTACTCTGTAGGTTTCCTTTGCTATGCTCCTGTCTTCATTGACAAGGAAAAATGTTTAATGTGTTGGAAGATTAATATTCCTTTATATAAATGTCCTAAGTACATTACTTAAAAAACAAAACAAAACAAAACAAAACAAAACAGAAAATCAATTGAAGTTCAACAGCGTTTCTCCATGATGCTGTCTCTCCGAAAAGACACCATAACACATTCTCTCATCTCCATCTCTGATTGCTGAACTGTGATTAACAATGCTATAACCAATGACATGGCTGATTCTAGAAGCTTGAGGTAGATGCTACTCTCAACACCAGTCTCAGTAAAATATAGTTCACTGTCTTCAAAGTGACAAAAACTTCATGCCCTTGAGTGAGTTCTGAGCATTTGAAATTATGTACACAATATAACTGCAATACAGGACAGACAGGGCATATGACATTTTCAGCATCTTACATGAGAGATGGGCTAAGACTCCTTAAAGTAAGGAATTAATTAGAGTGAATAATTAACTAACATTGTTGTTAAGACATGTAGTTGAGACAGAGGTAAAAGTTTTAAGGGAGTATAAAATTAAAATACTGTTGGAAATAATGGTTAATTGATGGAATGAAGGATGTATGGAAAAATCCAGAAGTGAATATACTATTTTGTTATCCAATTAAATCCTATTGGGAAAAAGTACAACAGAAGGAAGAAAACCTGGTTAGTAAACAAAAATATTGATAACCTGGTTAGTAAACAAAAATATAGATACCTCTTGTGTGGTATGTTTGTATGAGTTGTAATTTAAGGTGGCAACAGAGATTCCAAAACAATACAGACCTGGTTGCCTGTCAGAACTAGATGATAAGGTTCAATTACAGAAGACACCATATTCCTTGATTATAAGATGAAGAAAAAATAAACTAAAACATAGCTGGAAATTTCTTTCTTGATATATAGATTTCATAGTCAAAAGATTACAAACATTAAGAAAGGAGAAAGAAATCAATAGTCTTACCCAGCTGTGAACTCTATGGACTTCAACACCAACTTACTAATATGCTAATTTGTACATAGTGACATAACTATAATTGTGGTAATCCACTATTCTCTGTTTTGAACTCAGCTACACATAAGAGAGCCCATGTATCATCCTAGACAAACATATGAAACTGGAGAAGGCATTGGCTATAGAATCAAACTTATTACTGTTTCTTACTTAAATTAACACAACATCAAACTGTCATCTAAATACCTGGGTTTGCATCCATAGAAAAATGGTGCTCTCACCCTAAATGAGACAAGTCACTCTTAGATTTATTTTAAAGAGACACATGGCTGCTCAAGATGGCTGAGTGCTCAACAGTAAACAAGACTATTCACCTTAATGGTCCAGGGTATATCCTAGAAAAGGGTATAGAAAGAATGTTAGAAATGGAAAACAAGAAATGCTATGAAATGCCATGACATAACCATTATAATATTGAGCTCAGGGCAACTGCAGTTACCTATACAGGGGACCTGTATAGGACTGGCCTGTCAGCAATCAGCTATGGGTTTTTTCCTCTGTCTGCTTAACTCTTCATGACTGAACATTTTTGTGAAAGAATCATTATTTTAAGCTGTCTATTTACTGGAGATGCTCAATTTCTTTCTTTCTTTCTTTCTTTCTTTCTTTCTTTCTTTCTTTCTTTCTTTCTTTCTTTCTTCCTTCCTTCCTTCCTTTCTTTCTTTCCTTCTTTCTTTTAAATTGGATGTTTTCTTTATTTACATTTCAAATGTTTTTACAGGTTTTCCCTTTGGAAACCCACTACCCCCCCTACCCCTGCCTCTATGAGAGTACTCCTCCACCACTCCTGTTTTCCTGCCCTGGCATTCCTCTGTACTGGAGCAATGAACACCCACAGGCCCAAGGGCCTCTCCTCCCACTGATGTCTAACAACGTCATCCTCTGCCACATATGTGACCAGCACTATGGGTCCCTCCATGTGTATTCTCTGATTGGTGGTCCAGTCCCCAGGAGCTCTTGGGGGTCTGGTGTGTTGACACTGTTGCTCCCTCCACAGGGCTGCAACCCCCCTCAGCTCCTTCAGTCCCTTCTCCAACTTCTACAACATCTGCCTCTGTATTTATCAGGCTCTGACCAAAGCCTCTCAGGAGACCTTGGTATAAGGCTTCTGTCAGCAAGCACTTCCTAGCATCCACAATAGTGTCTGGGTTTGGTGACTGTATATGGGATGGATCACCAGATGGGGCAGTCTCGGATGGCCTTTCCTTCAGTCTCTGCTCCACACTTTGTCTCCATATTTCCTCATGTGAGTATTTTGTTCACCCTTCTAAGAAGCACTGAAATACTCAATTTCTAATAGATAATTACAATCTCATGTTCATACCATTTGCCCTGATTAAACTTATTGAACTATTGAATAATACATGAATGTAGGGGAAAGTATTGTATATATTAGTCCTAGTATGTGCGGAGTATATATGAAAACAAGATGAAGAGAAAACAAACAAGAACATAGCTGGAATATTGCAGAAGAGGCACTGACAATGATAGATGGCAAGCATAATCAGAATTCTCATTTCATATATTTACACATGAGTGGAAATGTGAAGATCAAATTTAATTAATAAATATAGATTAAAGTAAACACATAAAAAGTCATTCCCAATATATAATTAGAACAGAAATTTACTTTGCTGTGAGTAGTGAGTTGACACCATTATACTATATAATTCCTCTCTAGAGAGCCATGATAAAGCCATGTGCTTTTATCTACTCATAAAATGAGACAACTTTCAAGCCCCAAGGTGCATTTATTTAGTTAATATTATTGAGTACATACTCTGCTCTCAAGATAATATAATTTTTAAATAAATTAAAATGACATACTATATTTAAATAGAATATGCACGGAATCTTTCTGTCATAGTTGGAGTTTAATTGCTGTGAAGGGACAAAAATGGCCAAGACAACTCTTATAAAATCAGCATTTTCTTTTGAGAATGGCTTATACTTTCAGAGTTTCAGTCCATTATCATCATGGTGGAAAGCATGGTATCTGGCAGGCTGATTTGGTGATGGAGAGGCTGAGAGTTCTTCATCTTGATCTGAAGGCAGCCAGGAACTGACATTCTTTCACACTGGGCAGTACTTGAGCATAGGACCTCAAAACTCACTCCCACAGAGATAAACTTCTTCCAACAAGTCCACACCTACTCTAAAAAGGCCACATCTCCTAATAGTGCCACTTCTCATGGGCCAAGCACATTCAAACCACCATACTTCCAAAATAAGGGTGGGCCAAAAGACACTAAATCAGGTCTAGGTCATCTATATCTAAGTCTGATGTATATGATCTTAGAAATTGCAGTAAAAATCCATCAAACCCTAGGCAATAGACAAAACAGATAGTAGATATTAGCTAAGTCAATGTACTGGCTAGTTTTGTGTCAACTTGACACGGGCTGGAGTTATCACAGAGAAAGGAGTTTCAGTTGGGGAAGTGCCTCCACAAGATCCAGTTGTAAGGCATTTTCTCAATTAGTGATCAAGGTGGGAGGTCCCTTGTGGATGGTGCTATCTCTGGGCTGGTAGTCTTGGTTCTATAAGAGAGCAGGCTGAGCCAACCAGGGGAAGCAAGCTAGTAAAGAACATCCCTCCATGGCTTCTGCATCAGCTCCTACTTCCTGACTTGCTTGAGTCCTGACATCCTTTGGTGATCAACAGCAATGTGGAAAGTGTAAGCTGAATTAACCCTTTCCTCCCCGACTTGCTTCTTGGTCATGATGTTTTGTCCAGTAATAGAAACCTTGACTAAAACAGTCAGCATTCTCTCATTAAAGGTTAAAAAACAAAACAAAACAAAACAAACAAACAAAAAAACAGATTTCTGTTATGACATTCCTCTTAGGAATAGAGATGGTATAAGGATACATTTTTATGAAATAAATATATAGAATATTCTTCACTTAAGATACTGTTTCATATATCAAAATTTTATTGACTGAAAGTCCATTGAACTCCATCAGAAATGTGTTATTATATTAATGAATGGGTTTTAATTTACAGATCTCTTACCATAGC
>LR749508.1:253468-255835 GCA_902729485.2 Mus minutoides
GGTGAGGGTGGGGACATCCACATGGAGACAGGGGGTGAGGAGGAAGTATAGGATATAGAACAGTTGGAGAGTAGACTGGGGGTGGGATAAAATCTTGAATGTAAAAAAAAAACTATAAATAAATTTTAAAAAAGAAGATATCTGTGTGTGGGAATACTGGAAAGAGAAGGGAATCTGAAATTGGAATATAAATAGAATAAATATACAAAAAATAATAATAGAAAGAAACACATAAAAAAATGTCCTCTACATTGCCATGTTTCAACTACAAATTAAAATAAGATATTGGTTGCAAACCCCTTGGGTCTTCATGTCCCTTTCTTTACACTGATTCCTAATGCCACCCTCAGTCTTCTTAAGTTCACACCAGTGTTCCCATCAAACCCTCCCTGATTTTGGGGGGGTACACTTTTCCATTTCTGTCACTTGAAATGTTGAATGTCACTAACTCCTTCAATCTTTCTCCATTCATATATAAAATTCTCAGGCCTCTGATTAAGGAGACAAATGAGCTTACGTTTTATAATGAATCTGTTTCGAATGATAAGAATTCCATGGTTTTACTATGAGCCATCTATTTTCTTCCCCTCAACAATTTTTTTTTATATATCTTTTATTAAAAAGATATCCCTTAAGGAAAGAGAGCTGGTATTTTATCTGAGATCATTAATAGTAAGTTAATAATCTTTAAAGGGACATGTGCAAGTATTATATGGACTGAGTAAGTTTTATTCAGTAACAATTAGTGAAAAAAGAGGCCGTGAATCGGAAGGGTAAAAGGGAGGGTTACTAAGTGTTTAGGGGGAGAAAAGGAATGGGATAATGTTGCAATTATATTGTAATCTCAAAGAAGGGATTAAATACATATTAAAAAAATGAGTGCAACTCTGCACAATAGACTGTGTGAAATATAAGCAAGAGTCTAATGAAATCTTGATCACCAACAGAAGAGTTCATTGGTATGACCCCCAAAGCAGTAAAATGTGACAAATGAAAACCTGCAAGTTTTCAGTTAAAAGAATGCAATGGCTTGCAATGGGAACCCAATCCATTACGTAGACCATTTGCGAAAATTCATGTTCTGCTTTCTGTCCAAAACCTCAAGTGTGTATATTTATGTTGTAAAAAAGGTATCAGTACACAAACAGATATAAAGATGCTCATATTCAACATCATACTAAAAGGCAAAGGGGATTTTAGTAAATAAGATCTAGTCCCTTATTGCTGAAAGGGTTTGACACTGTGTTAGTTACAAGTTAATGAATAATGTTCTAAATAAGTATGTGTGTGCATTAGTGTAGCAGAGAGAGAGAGAGAGAGAGAGAGAGAGAGAGACAGAGACAGAGACACACAGAGAGAGAGACAGAGATTGAGAGACAGAGAGAGAAAGAGAGAGACAGAGACAGAGACAGACAGAGACAGAGACAGAGACCAGCCCATAATGCTGGTTTTTAGTAGAAGCATTTGTAGGTATAGAACTTCTTTCAATTTTTTCTCAACCTAAAGTTACTTTTGAGTTTTTGAAACTCTTTTCTGACAAGTAACTACAGCTCCCTTTCTACAGGAGTTCACTACAAAGGCTATTCTCCATTAGGACAATGTGAGTACATACATATCTGAGATTATTAATGCAAAACATTTTCATAATGAAAATACCACTTTTATAGGAGACTCACCACCAGAGAAGCCTTGACACAAAGGTGATGAATTTTCTAAAATTTGAGTTCCTTAAATGTAAATCTACCTAAGAGTAATTTTTCCATGAAATATATACTAAATAAAATCAATATTGGCACATTAAGAAAGCAAATATTTAGCCCTGGCGTTACCCTGTACTGGGGCATAAAAAGTTTCCATGTAAATGAAGAAAATATCTAATAATATTTTAATTAATAAAAAAGAAAGCAAATATTTAAAGATTATTTTCAAAGTGAAAAAAAAATGTGTGGAGTCGATTATAGCCTTGCTATTTCACTGTCAAATGTTTGCCAGTGTTCTGTAAGTTAAGCCTTATATAATATATTCACAGCTGAACAGATAAAAAGGGACAATATATACATAGGTGTCTCATTCTCTTTTCTCTTTCACCAGGCTTAACTTAGTGTAAATTGAAACATAGACATGTAGATATATAAGTATTCATATGTAAATATATATGTATATATTTATATATGTATTATATGTGCATATATGTATGCATATGTGTACGTATATCTGTATCTGTATATGTGCATATAATGTTGCTTTGAGAATTTTAAGTTTAAATTTAGATATTATATTAGTTTTTTTTTCATTTTTTTCTCTTTATTAGATATTTTCTTCATTTACATTTCTCATGTTATCCAGAAATTTTCCCTTACCCTCCCA
>LR749508.1:255935-296822 GCA_902729485.2 Mus minutoides
CCCCGGTACTGGGGCATGTAGAGTCTGTATGACCAAGGGGCCTCTCCTCCCAATGATGGCCAACTAGGCCATCTTCTTCCATATATGCAGCTAGAGATATGAGCGCAGGGGGAACTAGTTAGTTCATGTTATTCTTCCACCTAGAGGGTTGTAGACTCCTTCCGCTCCTTGGGTACTTTCTCTAGCTCCTTCCTTGGGATATTGACAAAATACTCCAGCAAAAGCAACTTTGCAGAGGAAGTGCTAGTTTTAGCTCACAATTCAAGGCTCAGCCAATCATGGCAGGGCTGTCATGGCAGCAGTCAAACACTTAGTTACATGGCCTTCACGGGATCAAAAAGCAGAGACAGGAGACTGTAATGCCAATACTCAGTTTCCTTTCTTCATTAAAACAATCCAGGATCCCAGCCACCCCTGGTGAGAGGGTCCTTCGACTTCAGTTAATGCAATTACTTATATCACAAATGCTTCTAGATTCTGAAAGGTGACAACACTACCCACAAATACTCTATGCAGTGTGATAAACTTTTAGAAAAAACATCTTACAAGTGCTTTGATAATGTGATCTTGTCAGTTCTACAATGTAACAATTGTGTAATTTCAGTGTCAGAGTGACCAAGATGTACTTTGTTGTAGTAACCCCAGTAAAGATGGAAGAGTCTTCCTTCCCTTGAGTTAATACTAGGCTTGGTGATGGTGTCACAAACTCACCAAGAGGTTATAAAAAGGTTTATTACTCGCATTCTCACAGCATCTAAAGGAAAAGAAAAACAATTTCATAGCAGGTTTATGGATGGCATAAAAAACAGAGGAGAGAGGATGCCTTTAGGGTCTGGATAGTTGAGAGACAGTGGGAATAGAGTTAGCTTTTGTAGCTCAAATTCTCACCAGTGCTAGTGGGGCAATCACCAGGCTCTTAACTGTCTCTCTGATATGTAGAGCAGGAGGGAAAAAGGGGATGTAGAGACTCTAATCTGCTCACAGAAATTGTGAATCGAATCCATTCTTCACAGTAGTAAAGCTCTGATTTTGACCAGAGGCAGAAGTGAGCATTATCTCATTGAACTTAACTTGAACTTGCCTTAAAAAGTCATAACTGTGCGTCATAAGGACTCCTGCCGGAGGCTGGAGAAGAAGTCATTCTGCACCTAGCTCCATTTTTCAGAACTTTAGTGTTGCTTAGCTTTGGAGGTGAAACAAATATTTTGAGTTAATATCAAAAGTCCCTAAAATTCTAGATGTACTGCACTATATTTAATGTCACCAGGAATTGTGGCTTTAACATGTTTAGAATTTGCTGAGTTTTTGATGCATTTTTTTTATACATCATATGATGAAAAAGGCAAGCTTAGATATGCAATTTCTCATTTTCGACAGTCATCTGGGCAAATAATTGGCAATGCTAATAATAGTTTAAATGGCAGATGAGGCTAGTGTTAGCCTCTATAATCCACACTAAGTTGCTTTTACAGAGCCCAAACTATTGTTCTGGTACTTTGCTGTTATTATTGATAAAGGGCATTCCAGTAAAAGGGGGAAAAAACAATGCCACTCCAGTAAAGGCCCCTCACATGTGAAGATGGAACAGGTGTTTGTGAAGTATATAAACTTTGCTTTTTTGTTTTCTGACTTGCACTCCTCAAGTTAAGAACAAGGGATCTAGGGCAGCCCTTCTGTTATCATATTGGAAAATAGCATTATGTGGGGATTGAAGGGATACTCTTCTTTTTTATATATAAACTGTTATTATTACTATTATTGTGATTTGTATTGGATATTTTCTTTACTTACAATTCAAATGTTATCTCCTTTACTGTCCCCCCAAGAAACCTATCCCATCCTCCTTCCCCTGCTTCTATGAAGGTGTTCCACCAATCCACCCACCCACCCACTCCTGCCTCCCTGCCTTTGAATTTCCCCTACATTGAGTCTCAAGCCTTTATACGACCAAGGACCAAGGGCTTCTCCTCCCACTGATGCCTGACAAGGTCATTCTGCTACAGATGCAGCCAGAGCAATGGGTCTCTCAATGTGTACTCCTTGGTTGGTGGTTTAGGCCCTGGGCACTCCTTTAAAAGATTACCTATACCAGAGCAACTATTTTAGATTCTGTGTTCTGAAATAACACCCTGAACCTATGGGCTACTCTCTATATGAGCTAAGACATCTCCTGTATATGGAGAGCAACGTGCTTTGGTCTTGCAAGATTTTGTGTTTCCAGAAGAAGCAAGAAAATAGTGCACACACACTGGGTAAGACTGCATACTTTGGGCTTGCAAATGGAACATACTTACACAAGAGGTTTGTGGGAAACTTATGGCCATTTTGCATAAGCAGTCAAGAGATAAGGATAATAAACCTTGAATGTCTGCGTTTCTGGAGTTCAATTAACAGGAATATCTTTTAAAAGAAATATTGAGCCTGCATCTTACAGTGTCTATAATGACCCAGTCATAGTGAGTTGACATGTAACAGTATAAAATTCATTGGTAGCCTTTTAACCAATGTGTCCATTGCCTCTATAATTAAAACAAAAACATAATGATGACTGTTGTTAATTGGGGTATTTAAAATGACAATAGATGCATTCTGACAATGTTGAAAATACAACTGTTCTATGTTTGCTAAATAATTTCAAGGAATTTAGCCAAGGTTGTATGTCTTATAACCTTTTGAGGGACTAGTCACCCTATTCTGTTTGTGAGCATTATTGTATCTGTATATCCTGAGTGAGGATACCGAGTGTATCACTTTGGAAGAAGTCATTAGCATCAAGTCACTTTCATATTTGGAGAAAGTTGGATTGGTTGATGAAGTTGAAATTTCTCCCATCTTGCAGACTCAGTTGTATAACGAGATTTTTTTTTTTTTTTCCTGGAAGCTGTCTTATGAGTGGATGTCTTCCTGATCAGATACATGAGAGGATGTTTCGCTGAGGCAAACACTTGAGGTGATGTTTGACTTTTGGAAAGAGTATAAATAAAACAAAACAGACAGTGGATGACAATGATCTTGCATTGGTTCACCTTGCAACTCTTTTCTGGTCCTTGTTGATCTTCATTTGTCATGACATCATAGAGAGAAATGTACCAAAGACCTTCACATGTTATTCAGGCTGCTTCTTGATGCTTGTGTGGACCTGGTGAAGCCTCAGTTTCTTTAGGATTGAGCCACTGCTACTGATTCATGTTTGACATTTGATGATTAGACTAGACTGCTAACATCCTGACAACAAAGATTGGTATCGTCCCAAAGAATTGCTTCTTAAAAGGTCCACAACCCCCTTGCCCTATTAACCATCTTTCTCCCTTACCTGCCTTCTAGGTATAGGGCAGAGATATCAGTGTAGGGCAGAGATCTCGATGTGGGACAGAGATCTCAGTGTGGGGCAGAGATCTCAGTGTGAAGTAGAGATCTTAGTGTGGGCCCAGGACAAAAAGAGAAGCAATGGACTCAGAAGCTTCTGAGAGTCTAACATTAAAAGGAGAGCCTGGTATATTCACTCTGTTCTCTCTCTTCCTCTCCTCTTCGCTCTACATATGTGCATACAATATGTGTATGTCTTATTGACATTACAAGGAAAGATTTCCCTTGGAATATTACTGCCTTTTCCTTAGTAGTGCTTTCCAAGGAGAGGATGGTTATAAAATTATTGGAGTTGAAAGTCAGACAGACCGACACCCACATCTCAATTATGCCACTACTGAGTGGTGACTCTCAGTGAATGCACTTACACCTACCACTTTCTTAGGAATCACCAGGGAAAGGGAAAAATGTGAGAGCAGGTGAGCCCTGAGCCATCGTTGCTAGCATGACAACAGTACCAATGCTAATTTCATCCCTTTTCTTTCTTCCATCAAGTAACTTCTATTCACTTATATTCAGTCTATTCAGTTAATAGAAGTCAGACTCAGACTGCAGTGGCAGGCTTTTCCTGGACAGCCAATTCCTGGTTGTTCACAACTGAGCTGCACTCTGTGTGGAAGACGCCATGCTGTGAATGTTTTCTTGGCTGGCATTTGGTCTGGCCCTGTGCTCTTTATCCTGGAGTAAGGGCTGAGTCATACCAGTTAATTTAGTCACGTACTAAATTGGATTATACAAGGTTGCTTTCTCTATTGCATGCCTTTAAACCACAAAAGGACATATTAGAACCTTCATATTTAATCTTTATGAATCAATTATCTTTCCAACTTTGAGTTTTAGGATGTTTAGCATAAAAAAAACTTATCATTATATTCTCACTTTCAACAAAGATGTATAACGTACACTGATGTACACATTATGGTTATATGGATGCTGACACAGAAATGTATGTGTGCTGCAAAGCCAAATAGTGCCTTTTAGCAGACATACTTGGTGCTGTCTTAATCTATGCCTTTACCCTAGTCAGCATCATGCGAAAGCAGATCTGTGACGGTGAACACCTTTCCATTGCTGATTTCATTTACCAAGATCCAGAGTTCTCTGGAGTTCATGACTCGATAATGTTGCTTTGATTTTTGTCCTGGGGGCATAGACTCCTTTTGCTTCCACTAGCATGTATGGTGGACTTATCCAAAGTTAAAGATCATTCTTCCCATATGCCAGGCTGCCTGCAAAAGGAATATTCAATACCCATTAGGAATATTTCCCAACTAGAGACCAATGGGAGCTGATAACTAAGTTCTTTGTCACCTTCATTTCTTAGACAAAGTAACAATGGATTATGTACTTTGTTTTGACTTACAGAAAGCTTGCCAATTGCCTTCAACTCCATTCATTCATAGGAGACACTGGTCTTATCCTCTTACCTATAACTGAGTCCATCTTTGCTCATGTATCTGTTCAGCTGATGCTCTTTCTTGCTAATCTCAATGTTTTCAACCTACTTGCTTTCAGTACATTCATTTAGAATTTGTTCATACAAAAATCTCCATTAAGATATTCATGACAAACTTTAGGTTTATTTTGATGTAAACTAAGAAATATCAATGTTCCACTGACAGCCCCCTGTATCTGTTTATATCTGTGAAAATCTTAGTTTTCTTTTGTATGTGTGAGATTAAAATTTTGTCTACTGCATCTTTCATGGTTACTAAAAGAATATAGAGGATTTGTGGGATAAAGACAAAGGCATACACTATGCACAATCAGAAACTTCTGGTCTTAGATGAATTCTGGCTACTTTTAGGCTTGGGTCAAAATCAAGGAATTTCCACGCTTTTATATTGGTGGGTACACAAGCCCATTATACCAAGTAATCACCCACTTGACATCTAGAGCCTATAGTAAAATGCCTCTCCCATACATGTCCACATCTGGTTTATATTATTATTTTTTTCTTTATTTTCCTATGAATAAAGAAATCAAGGAGAAACAATCTAAAATAAACCAGAGTCATTATTTCCAGCCATTCTAATGCAGAATGCATCTTTGAGTCTTGGCCTCATTCACACCTACCATGAGACACGTTGTTGCAATATTTTCCTGAAGCCGAAGGTACCAGTGTCAACTATAGAAAATAAAATAAAGCAAGGACTAGAAAAAGAGGTGCAGACAGAATGATGGAATTCTATACCTGCCAAGAGTGAGATTGTGGAGGGCTTCTCAATTTTCCTCATGGCATTTACACTGCCATGACAAATGAGGGGCTCTGCAAAGACCAAAAGGATGAAGCAAGCACACAGAGAAATAGAGACAGGAGTCATTAGGAGGCAGAGCATGGTGTATTCAGGGGAAGGTCACGAGGCAGAAAAAAAGCATAAGGGATGGGGCAAGGAGAGTAAAGCGGGCTTGATAAAAACAATAGTCACTAGATACTAAGAGGGTCTGGAGCCAGTTAATTCTTTCTTAACAAGTATGGAGTACACATTTAATTTAATGTGATATCAAATTAAATGGGGTCTTTATGTGATAATCTTCTATTTCCTAACTTACCTAAGGGTGTAGAGTCAAAGGCTAGGGCATGTTAGGGAGCAAGCAGTTTATCGTCTATTTCTGCTGTACCCAGATGAAGCTATCCCAAGCACTATGTAAAGTTCTCCAATGGAATACCCCCAGTCTTCGTCAAAGACAACAATGCACTGTCTCAAGGACTTCTCGATTTCATTAGCAGAGTTGAGAGAACATGAATATTAGGAGAATGTATGGTGCCCACCAATATACCAACTGTAGGTTTCAAACTCTCAATTAGCCAGGCTCATGGGCAAAATTCACTTCCTACAACATTCTTCACAATTGCGTTACCTCCCAAGTCATTGTTTCTACCTCTATAAGCTAGGACTGAAGAGTTTACATTCATCAAGCCTAATGTTCCATGGCTTAATAAGAACATTCATGTAAAGAACATGGTGAGGGATCTGGCACCCATTTATGGCCAAATGCAAACTCATATAGTCCTTGTATTTACAGTTGGAAAGAGACAGTATTTGACAGAACAGTGCATGTAAAATTAACTTGCTGACCACTTATTTAGCAACTATTAAGATACTTAAGTAGTTTTCAAACAGGATGTAGTCATGATGTTTACTAGACTATGCTTGGCCACAGTGGCTGAAGCAGAATATAGCAAGTCATATCTTGGGGATATTGGCAAGGAAGTAGACAAAAAAGCTAAGAGGATTGATAGCTGAGGATGACCTTGAAATCCCAGTTCTGTCTCCCACTCGTTATTATGGAATCACAGGTGTTCATTACCATGTGTTTCTCTACCGAAATGTTTCATTTTTGACCCTTGTGGTGCTAATGTCTGATGTAGAAACTTAAGGATCCTTTGGAAAGTCAGTTGGATAATGTTTTTCTGGGGCAAACACTTGAAGGAATATTTAGCTGAAGTAGACACAGGTAAAAGGATGTCCTACTAAAGCAAGCATGTGAACGGACACATGATGAAGGATTCTTTGCTAACTACATGCATGTATTGGTCACCTTATATTATGTATATTGAGCTGCATTTGTGGGGACACTATAGAGAGAAATGCACAAAAACAAACAAACAAAAAAAACCCAAACAAACAAACAAACAAAAAAACCTTCTGTTGGTGTGCTGCAGCTTTTTTGCCTCTTCCACAGACTCGGGCTGATTGGCTGAGTGAAGTCAGCTGAGACACGCACATGCTGAAGCAAAGCCCATGGAGAACACATGATATTTGGAGGGCATGAATAGGGCTTGACTGACAGGTTTGGAGGCTGAACGTTGCTTTGCTTGGAGGCTCAGTGAGGAACTTCTCCTGATGTCCCTCCTGGTCTCTCCTGATGACTTGAGCCAAGGCTGAGACCGGGCTGTGTCTGCTAGATAGAGCCACCACTGCTGACTTGTGTTTGCTGTCCCGACAAAATAAAACTGGACTGTATCACATCTGTGAAAGGTTTGCAAGTGGATCAAGCTGCCACGGCTAACTGCTGATTTCCAGACAACACAGATGGGAGTTGCTCCAAAGATCCTCTGTAAATAGGTCTACTTCTCCTGTATCCTTTCTTCCCACTACCTTTGGCGGGTGGTGGGATAAAAGGGGCATTAAAATGCTTAAAATCCATCAGTATGCCGGGCGGTGGTGGTGGCACACACCTTTAATGCTAGCACTCGGGAGGCAGAGGCAGGCAGATTTCTGAGTTCGAGGCCAGCCTGGTCTACCAAAGTGAGTTCCAGGACAGCCAGGGCTATACAGAGAAACCCTGTCTCGAAAAAAAAAAAAAAAAAAAAAGACTCCTCTTGTCCATCCCAAATCTGCCCAACACAGCACAACAAAATCTGACACTTACCTCATAAACTTGGTCTATTTCAGAAGTAAAATCTTTTACTTTCATGAGTCATGAAAAAAAACAACTCGTTGTTCTAGTTTATTTTTGTTTTGCCTTTGTGTTTGTAGTGAATAAGTGCAGATGAATTTAATTGATAGTTAAAGTGTAAGATCTAAGGTGACATTGCACAGCTTCAGGATGGTCACTCTAATTATATAAACCTGGAAAAAAAGATATATATATATATATATATATATATATATATATATATATATATATATATATATATATAATTTCTTTGCAATAAAGTTTTAATAATGAAAAAATTTCCAGATATCTAAGAGATCGATGTGTTGGTCACTGAAAGAAAATTCTCATGTATTTACAAATAAAAACTGATAAATTGACTTTACACAAATTACTTCCACATGTCATAGTTCACTCAAAAAGATAACATAATACCCAAGCAATGATGAGGGTGGCTAAGCAAAATTTCAACAGGAGCTAGACAATTTAATAGCTAAGAAATAGCCAATATGGAACCCTTTGTTTAATACATAAGATTCCCTTACCCAATATACTTTGCTTTAATTGGAAATGGAAAAGGGTGTATATTATGTGTCACCCTACACCATAGATATCTGTACCACTTCTCTTGGTCAATTCACCACCCAGAAGCCACAAACTGTGCTCCCTTCAATAAATTTAGAGCTTCTCCACTTGTATGCATGCTGACCCAAGTCACAAAAGAGGCTTGTGACTTTACACACCTTGCTTCGGAGCCATATCAATGCTACTTCTTTCTCTCTGGGGCACTTTTATTATCACTCACTTATCCTGTTTCTTCTAGCTGTTTTACTTTACCTGTAAGCATTGGCAGCCAAGTTCTGTAGCACAGAATTCATGAAAATTCAACCTGAAACTCTTAAACAGAGCAAGAGATTTTTCTTT
This sequence comes from Mus minutoides, assembly GCA_902729485.2. Classification (NCBI taxonomy): domain Eukaryota; kingdom Metazoa; phylum Chordata; class Mammalia; order Rodentia; family Muridae; genus Mus; species Mus minutoides. The sequence continues at coordinate 264,609 of LR749508.1, forward strand.
CACCAACCTTCCTCCCCCAATGTCGCTTTGCCATTCCTAACTGCTAGAGGTTTTTCTATGTCTCCCTGTTGCTCACCTTTGGGATAGGGATGACATAGTTACTTGAGATGATATAAGCGATTACATATTCCAACCCTTTACAGAGGATAAGGCAATCTCATAGCATTTCCTGCTTGATTGCAACATTTCTCCTGGGAATTTTATTAAAAAATGTTATAAATCATTTCAAATGAGAGGCTAATTTTTGGAAGGTTTCCACTATTGGTTAATCTGTTCTTCTGACTTATATAGGGTTCTAATAGTTTCATTCGTCAGATACAATTGCTATTATTTCCCCTGAGAGGAGAACTTACTGATAGTCAGTGGGTATGAATTGAGTATTGATTACAGTTTCTGATTGTACATGCAAAGGACTGAAATAATTTTTTTCAATATTTTTATTAGATATTTTCTTAATTTACATTTCAAATGCTATCCCGAAAGTTCCCTCCCCCCTCTCCCCACCCTGCTCCCCTGCCCACCAACTCTCACTTCTTGGCCCCGGCATTCCCCTGTATTGGGGTATATAAAGATTGCTATAACAAGGGGCCTCTACTCCCAATGATGGCTGACTAGGCCATCTTCTGCTACATATGGAGCTAGAGACACGAGTTCTGGGGGTTCTGGTTAGTTCATATTGTTGTTTCTCTTCTAGGGTTGCAGACCCCTTCAGCTCCTGGGGTTCTATCTCTAGCTTCTCCATTGTGGGCCCTGTATTCCATCATATAGATGACTGTGAGCATCCACTTCTGTACGAGACAACTTTATCAGGGTCCCCTATGTAGACACTTGCTGTCCTATGCAATAGTGCATAGGACTGAAATCATTTTATATCAGAAAAAGGTAAACTCATTCTGAAATTTATTTTACTCTTGGTTCATTCTTATGAAATTTACACATCTATATTTTTAATGCTTTGAAATATTTTACTATGTTCTATCCTATTCTACTATTACTAACAAGAAAAAATGGTGTTGGATGAAGAAATAAATACCTTAAAATGAGCAAAGCGCTTATTATTTTATAAATGATCAGATTCTACTGTTGAAGAAAAATAAGTAAATTATAAAAATATCTGTCATACTGATAAAAATGGAATTTTGATATACTTAAGATGACCAAGTTCCTTATTGTATCCTCCCAAAGGGTCAAGGGTTTCAAATAACCACAGACGGTAAAAACAATCAAAGCATTGTCTCATTGTATGCGATTTTTGGGATGTGCTAAAAAGCAAGTCTCTAGACATTTAGGAGCTATGTCGTTATATTATGGTCATTTTAAAATAAATCTTCATTGCTCCACTAATGTGGTTTTAAAGTCAAAGTGATCATGTTTGCCTCTGAAATTAATGTATATGGCAGCAAAGTTACTTTGAATTTTAAATATTTTGTCATCTAAATAAACAAACATATCAAATGTATGAGGTTGATAATATGGTGGGATACCACCTGTCAAAATATTTCACATCCAAAGAGAAATACATCTTTCACTGTTCTCTGAAAGGAGATTTGAAAGAGGTAGAAGCTAATGTCGTGTCTCAATTTCCCCTCCATACAATTAGTACATCCTTATTTGGAAACTTGACTTATGACTCGACTCTATTGAGGAAATGAGCAGTAAATCTATTGAGTACTTCAATGGTTAATGTCCAACTTAAGGAATGAAAACCTTTCAATTAAAATTCACTATTCTGTCATAGAATCCTTCAATCCTTCCCTCTTTATCTAGAATATAGAAGTTTCCTCTAGACTTCTCAAAGAACATAACTCCAACTGATCCATCCACAATTCCCTTGCCTCCTCTACACTACTTATTTCACCTTACTTCAAGAAATTCTATAAAAGCATCCTTTTCCTTTTAAAATGTCAAGTTTTACTGCTTAAAATATATGTGCTGCTATTCCTTTCTTAGTGTCAAAGAATGAATTGGATCCTGGTTAAGGAAAGTTGCCCACAGTCTCTCAACTTCATTGCCACCCTATTAACACCAGGTCTCTAATTCTTCACTTTGCATAACTATCCTCTTGGAAATAAACCAAACTTCATTTAGCATCAGCATAAGGCACTTGACATTTGGGATTATATTTCTGATCTAATCTTTTTACTAATGCTATCAGCAAATCACTCACAATAAGGCAAAGCATACATTGTTATGGTGTGACTTTGAGGAATTTCTCAATAACTATTATTTAAGTAACAGAACTAGCAAAAAAAATATTCAGAATTTTTCCCCTCATAGTTGTTTTTCATCAAACAAGTCTAAAAAAACAAAAACAAAAACAAAACCCAAAACAAACAAACAAACAAACAAACAAAAGTCTAATTTAAATACTTTAAGCCTGTCTTAACACCTAACCATGAATAAATCCTGACACATGAGTAAAATAAATACAAAACAGGAGGGTCTTAGTTATCATCTGCTCTTTTGCACAGTAGTTAGATGAATTAATGACTTGCTAAATATAGAAAAATGAAAGATAGATAAATAGCAATAGAATGACAAATACATCATATGCACTTACAGACCAATAGACATGTAAGTAAAGATGTGTGTGTGTGTGTGTGTGTGTGTGTGTGCATGTGTGTGTGTGTGTGTGTGTGTGTGTGTGTAAGCATATGGTGGTGATAGACAAGCACAGAGCCTTTTTAACAATAATGAACTGTCCTCTTTGATTCATAGACTTATGAAAGGTGCTTGATTTCTACAGGCATCTGATTGCCTGTCCTTTGTTTAAGTAATGGATATTGGCTGAGGATCCTGCTTTACTGCAAAAGGTCTTTTCATGGTTGGGATGAAGCAAAGATAATACATATGTGCAGATCTTAGTGAAGCATTGAGTTAACAGAGCATAGGAAACATTGGGCACATAAGTAAGCCTTTGTGTCTTTCCAAACAGGCCATTAGGAAAAGTGTCAAATTACAATTTACAAATGGAAGCATGTATGTTGATCTTTAGTTTCCCAGATTCAATAGCAATGTGTTTCAATTGATTTAAGCTTCAAGTTTATTTGCCAATTTATATAAAAGGAAATTGATATAATGATAGAAAAAAAACTTCACTTCTTGAGAAATCCATGGACTCAAACCTTATTTAATGTCACTAAACACAAAGAAATTTGTCCACAACATCACATACACATACACACAGTTCATATTCATTTTACTTAAACATCACTTCAAGTTAATTTCTTAGAAGTAATTTTAGTAAATTCACCACAGTGCTAGGTGCATCCAACTTTTTAACTTTTCTCCATATTTCCCCAGATGTGGGTGTTAACAGATGCCCACCTCACCTGATAGTGATGAAGAACAAAATGGATTTAAGTTACATCATTGAATGCAGGAGAGTACAAACTCAAATTCATGTCTCCAGTGCTGGAAAAAGCAATCAATTTCACTAAGCAACAAATGTAATAATATCACATGCTTCACATACAAAAAAATACATGCACACACACACACAGCCATACACACACACACACACACACACACACACACACACACACACACATACATACACAATGTAAAAGCTGCCCATATATGACAGTGTGCTCAAGATACAGTAGATATTTGAAATACATTGAATGGAGTGGTATTTTGCACTATCAGTTTTAGATGCTGCTGCATGTGTCCATGGTTACATAAACTTGACAGTATTGCATTGTTTTGTGTGCATGTGGCTTTGGCACACTAGTAGGTAGTCATAAGTTCTCCAAAATGTTCCCGAACATAATATGAAACACAAGAAAGAACAAAACCAGAAAAACATCAGACATATTACTTTGATAAGAAAAATGTAAACTATCTCCCAACAAATAAACAAGAGATAGATCATATATCTTTGAAAGCATTGTATTATGAGCATTGTCCCCCAAATTCTTCATCATTGATACTCAGCAATCATCATTGTTGTGTTGACTTGTTATTTGATATCAACTATACTTTTTGTGTCACATTGGAAGTGTTTGTTAGTCATCTAGATTATCATTTACAGGATAGGAATCATCATTAATATCTACATGATATATAAACAGCTAAGGTTGAACCCAAGTTGAAAATATACCATCACTTATTTTTTTCAAATTAAGTTATTTTATTTTATATTAAGACAAATGGTAGTGTCAAGCTATTCATTTGTATGCTTAGAAAAAAATTAAAGTTTTTTTCAACATTTATTACATAATTTCTTCATTTACATTTCAAGTGTTATCCAGAAAGTTCCCTATACCCTCCCCCCTCCTGGCCCTGCTCACCTACCCACCCGCTCCCACATCTTGGCCCTGGCGTTCCCCTGTACTGGGGCATATAAAGTCTGCATGACCAAGGGGCCTCTCTTCCCAATGATGGCCAACTAGGCCATCCTCTTCTATATATGCAACTAGAGACACGAGCCCAGGGGGTACTAGTTAGTTCATGTTCTTCTTCCACCTATAGGGTTGAAGACCCCTTCAGCTCCTTGGGTACTTTCTCTAGAGGTTGGTTTTTTTTTTTTTTTTTTTTTTTTTTTTTTTTTTTTTTGACAAAGACATTATTTGGAAGGACAAATGCTGTGAATCAAAACCATAATCTGTGCATGATAGTGTTTTACAATGTTAAGGCAGGTATTTTTAAAACAAGGCAATGATGTTGTATAACGATCTCGGGGTATCAAGGAGTATAAATAACAACACAGAAGTCTAAATGTAGAAAGCATCGCTTGTGCTTGCAACAGGCTAGTGATATGCCAATAAACAAATGTGTATCACTTATGAATGAAGACATTGACATCTCCAGATATGTTCTTACTCAACATTTCCCCAAACACTGTCTTAATAAATGTTGCTACAAAATGAATAGAATGAAATAAAAGATAAATATTGCTGTGAGAAAGAGCTAAGGGAAATACGTTTGATAATAAAGCACAGATTCTTGGAGTTTTCAGTAATGGACCTTTGGATTTAAAAATGTCTCTCTCAGATGCACCTAGCCTCGAAAAGACTTGATGGGGTAGGGTGGAGGTATAGCCAGAGGTGCCCACCATCTCAGAGGAGAAAGGAGGGGGGTATGAGGGTACAGTTTGTGGGAGGGGTGACCAGGAGGGGAGTCACTGAAGTAAGAGTAAATAAGTAAATACATAAATAAATGAAATTTAAAAATGAAAGAATCTTTGTCTATATATTTCTCTTTCTTTCTGTCTCTGTATCTCTGTCTCTTTCTCTGTCTCTTTCTCTGTCTCTGTCTCTCTCTGTCTCTCTCTCTCTCTCTCTCTCTCTCTCTCTCTCTCTCTCTCTGTGGGGTGTGTGTGTGTGTGTGTGTGTGTGTGTGTGCTCAGAATACTCACACACATTTAATGACATGGGATAACAATAATTTGATTTTGTGTTTCTATTTCTTGACACATTGATGCTTGAACAACAGACAATTGAAAGACAGCATATGGAGGTATATTTTTCTTTTGTAATAACAAATTCAAGGGAAGAGAGACTAGCAGAAGGGAATGCTGGTTTTGATTAAGGTTCTGAATTGTCTTACACATGTCAGGAGCTTTTTGTTCTCTTCCTAAGTTTTAAAATGTTCAAGAGCAGTTTACATGTTTTTATTTTCAGGTGGAAGTTTTCCCAGATGCTCTCCTAGGTTCATAGAGTCTTTACTTAGTAGGATGGGGTGTGGAGACTGCTCTAAATTTGAAAACCAATAGAAAATCTGAGTTGGGGGTTCAGAAACTGGACCTATGCAGAATGGAAACAGAACACGAAAGATTTTGCTTTTGGAAGACATGAATAAAACGACTCTGTCAGCACCATTAAGTGCAGTTGCCCTCAGCGCTTGTTGGGTATCCTCCATTTCCCGGGAGGAAGAGAAGGCAACCTTCTGTACAACTCCATGCTCAGTTTCTTAAAGCTTGATGATTTGTTTGTGTATATTTTGTTGTAAGAATTTCAAATTAGACTACAACATTAATTCAGGTAATTAATTATGTAGGTGGGGAAAAAGTATAAGAAGCCTTTAGAATACCTTCTTTACATCCCATTTTGTAAACTGAAGTTTATATGGATGTTATACTTCTCTCAGTTTTAAACTATCTGATGAGATGCTAGTGGGGAGTTTCCCTAAACTAAAATTTCTTCTCCAAAATCCCTGCATTCATTCCCAATCATTTATATTATGATAATAGCTGTCAAAGCACATAGGGCATTTAAAGTAGTCTGGATGCTCTCCTTTCTTCTTGGGATGAAAAACAGCATTCGGAAAAGCTTATGCTTAGATTTCTGAGATCCTAAAATAGAAACCTCATTGAGAGTAGATTTACAAATGGAAAGCACACATGGCAAGCATGCAGGAACACACACACACACACACACACACACACACACACACACACACACACACACATACAATAAAGACACCAGTGTATTCATTTAAGTACCACTTTAATTATAATTGGGAATTGTACATTCTTTATTTCAAAATAGCAAGTAAAATTGATTAATTTCAAGCATGCCAAGCTGTGTTTTGAAATTATATTCTCCAGAAACACAGAATAAATGAACACAATAGAGAAAGGATGGTATAAAAACCTGAGGATGTCTGAAGATACGTCTGGATAATATTTATTTCCTAAAAGAAAGTCTATATTATTTTTCTAAGGTTAGTAACAAATTTCAATTGATCTTATACTTTACTGTCTGTATTGGCAAAATATAGTGCTTTTTTTTCTTTGCCTCCTCAAAGTCAGCTTTAATTACCCCCTTGTCACTTTCATTAAAAATGGTACATCTTCTTTTGCTTTAATGTAGGAGCTAACTATATACCCCAGGATAGCCTTGAACTCATAATATTCCTGGCTGGACCTCTAGAGATCTGGGATAGAGGTAGATGCCACTCTACCTGGAAGAAGACTATTACTGATAAACAAAATTTGATTTAAACAATTATATCTGTGTACCTTATGCTTTGGCATATGATTCCTGGCAGCACTGGTTGTCTTCACCTCCTGCTTTTCTTATTTTCTTGCTGTGTGTTCTACATTTGTGGATGTAAAGGAGGAGGTATGTGGTTGCATTCACATGCTGCTGCTGCTGCTGTGTGAATGGATAAAGGTATGTACTTGATACCACTGCAGAGGCTAGAGAAACACTTGGGTTACCAGGCCTCATCTTCTCTCTTGTTTGAGATGATATCTCTGTTCCTCTGTCACCGAACTCCCAGGGATTCTCCTGTCTCTGCTTCCCAGTAATTCCATGATGGAGCACTGGTAGCAAGTGTGTGATAATTCTTTCCAGCTTTTATGTGAAATCTGTAGATTCACACTTTTGTAGCAAGTACATTCTCAGCTGCACCATGTCCCTTATATAGATTGTGTGTGTGTGTGTGTGTGTGTGTGTGTGTGTGTGTGCGTGTGTGTGTGAAAGGCAATGTGCCAGATGTTTCTGTTTTCTTTCAGTCAGAAATAGTCATGTGTTGCACCTCTGGCCTGTGAGCTATGGGAAGATAATGTAGAGAGCTCTTCAAAAAGTTTTCTGTGGTTCCTTTAGCTGCCAAATTAGATGTGATAGTTAGGGTTGAAACAACCATATTCTCTCAATAGTTATTTTTCTCATGTGTAGGTATGTGTAGGAGGTCTGCCACACATATGCTCATGCCCAATGGGGCAGGAAGAGTATGTTCAGATCCCTGAAACAGGAATTACACTCAGTTTGAGCAATATGGTTGCCAGGAACTGAAATTTAGGCGTTATCCAAAAGTTGCAACTGCTTTTAACCACTGAGCCATCCTTCCTCTATGAAGCAACCACCCCTTGGCAATGTGGAAGAAATATCCAAAAATCCGCATTTCTGCACAGCAGTCAATACTGGGAATAAGAATGCTGATGATGTTAGGGAACTATGAGTTAGACATTTGACTCTAAGTACCATGAGATTCATGTTATATATACTTAAAATATTTCATTATCAGTGCCTCAAAGATTCAAGATTTGTGCAAATAGATCAAAAGGTCTATGCTGATGGTGTTAATTGCCTTCATAGACCACTTCATTTTTAATTTTTAAAAATTTTGTTATATTAACATAATAAAAGAGAAATTGAAACCACAGTGTATTTTGTTTAATAGAAATTGAGGTAAATGCTTTTATAATTTCAAGTACTATATTCACAGTTGAATTAATAGGCAATCTTACTATGAAGAATTTTAAAATGCTACAAAATGTTTAAGAATCTGTAAGACAGATTTAACAGTGTAAAAATTAGAGGGGGTTATAGAAAAAGTGGTTTTGAAAATTTGAGCACATGGTTTTAATTTTTCTCTGATAGTTACAGAAGTCCAAAATATAATTTTAATTAATTTCATATTGTTTAAATTTTATTGTACTTCATGGTCAGTAGCTATATTTTTCTTTGATAATATTATGATTCCTTTAGATATATAGACACACTTGGAAAAATTCTGAACATTGTACAGGAAATTTCTTAAGTCAGAGCACAGTGATTGACAGACATTCAGATTCTCATGAATTATCTCTGAATCTCCTTTCTTCCATCTCACTGTGTTTAAACAGTAAGCTTGGTCATTAATGATTTTTTTTTAATATATACTTTTTTAGTTTTAAACTTAGAAAAGACTGAATTCTTTGCTCTTCCTCAATCTGTAAAACACTGGGGGTGGGGGTGGGAATAGGGGATGGATTCAAAGCAGTCTCCTCCGTTAATCAAACCCATTCTTATTGAAACAATCACAGATTTAACAGAATGGAAATGAGTTTCGAGTTAAAATGGATAAGAATGAGTAAGCAGCTAAAACAAGTTCCCAATCATTCTCATTATGTAGCATAAAATCCCTCCAAATCTGTTCTCTAATGAACAGAGGAAAACCAGGCCTTCAACATAGGGAGTCAGCTCCCCTGATCCTTAGATGTCTTTTCTTACAAATAAATAAAGACACCGGCTCCTTTCCTTGTCTCGCCCCTTGTGCCCATGTCTTGATAATGTACATCTGACATGCTAACAATCAAGCTCATGTTCTGTCACTGTCGTCTGATCTCAGCTGTCTGGTAACAGCTTAAGATGAACGATGAGGGGAATCGCACACCCAGGGTCCCTTTTGTTGACGGTCTAGCCAGGGTGCATTTCCAATTTGCAGTTTGGTGCTGTGGATTTGGGAATCTGCTTGATGCTGCGCCATTAATCTACCAAACTCAGGGGTCAACTGGCCTGACAGTGTGTGAATGGGAAAATCAAAGATAAGGGCTTTGCGGAAGGTCTTGAAAAAAACATCAAAGAAATAGGTTTGTTTTCAGGTTTCTGGAATCAGCAGATATAAAATAGTAAAATGTCCCTCTGAAAAACTGAAAATATGATATGTACATGCATTCTAGTCTATCTATAGATTTGCCCTAAAAAGGTTTTTGTTGTTGTTGTTGTTTTTTGGGAGTTTTTTTTTTTTTTTTTTTTTTTTCATAATGAATGAAGAGTCAATCTGCTCCGTGTTTTATCATTTAGAATTAGTCCAAGGCCAATTACTTTCAGTTTAACTTCACAAATTTACTGCATTCTATCTTTAGGAGAAAATATAGTTTTCCAATGGTTTAAACATTGTGCTCTGTTCCTGTATGTTATTTGGAGCTCAGGTTGTACAATCAATTTTACACACTGACCTAATGAGCTGAAAGAGACTGCATTACAAATACACCCTTAGCCTTATGCACATTAATGCTGATTAAAACTTCTGTTATATTGAAGCTGTATTTACAATTAAGAGACATCATTTATCATAAAATATTTTTGAGAACACATACATATATATATTTATATTTGTAAACATACATAAATATTTGTTGTTTTCTCCTCTTTGGCTTTTTATTATTAGTAAGTAAATAATATCACAGTACTTATGCATGTGTATTTTTTATTAGATATTTTATTTACAGTTCAAATGTTATCCCCTTTCCTCGTTTCCCCTCCGAAATTCCCCTATCACCTACCCCTCCCCTTTTATCAATATATGATTTCAATATTGATAGTCTTTTCTGCAGACATTGGCAAAGAGATTCACATTCTAACTCCCTCCCTATAATTCTATAGATGTGTAGGATAATATGTGCTGAGTGCCTGGATTAATGTATATGTAGATTGTGGTAAAATAATTATTTTGTTAATATCAACTCACTATTTGTTTCTTGTGACCTTCTATGTATAAAAAAGGATAACTTAGTATATTAATGTAGTAAATGCATAAATTTAGTATATGATATTTGAATCCTCACCCTGTTCCCAGAGAACTAGCTTTCTTGGTATCAGAGGGTGCTATGCAAGCTTCCACAGGAGAGAGACAACCAATAGTCCTACACAGCTATGACATATATGAGGCATATAAGTGACCAGCACACCCACAAAGAACTTAAGCATTCAATAGTGACACCCATATGTTGGCAATGACCTACAGCTCTATAGTTGGACTTAAGACCTACTCAAAAGACAAATATCATGTCCAGTACTGGAAACCCAGCTAACTACTTCTTGTAGTTGTTGGATGAGAATCTACAACTATTAATTTACTAAACTAGCATAAGCCCTAACAAGAATCTGTAAATTTTTGTCCTTATACCCACAGATAAGTGTAGGTTAACACTTCATACAGGGACTGGGACTAATTAGATAAAACCGTTTGAATTAATATTGCACTTTATGGTCACAAGCTATGCTTGTACTTGATACTACCATGAAAATATTCTACATACACACTTTGACAAATTGTCAATAGGTAATATCTCAAGTCTAAGAACAAGATTAATCTGCTTCCAGAAACTGAGCAAAGACCTGTAAAGTAAGTCTGTCACAATATAAAGTGCCAATAAACTTCTGTGCTATGGATTGATCTCTGCTGAATTGATGAAGTTGCTTGTTTAATGAGCATTTACTTTCAAAACAAACTTATTACCTGAATACTATTATTTTATGCAAACTCTAAGAGCTTGAAATGTCTTATTCAGTTCAATGGTACATTTTATTAATCTAAGGTTTATCTCTCCAATAAATATTACATTTTAGCCCTTAGCTTTTCAATGCACATTTTAAAGGAAAGAATTCTTTTGGTCATCAATGGGAGGTGAGGTCCTTGGTCCTGTGAAGGTTCTATGCCCCAGTATAGGTAATTCCAGGGCCAGGAAGCAGAAGTGGGTGGGTTGATGAGCAGGAGGAGAGGGGAGGGAATAGAAAGTTTTCAGAGGGGAAACCAGGAAAGGGGATAATATTTGAAATGTAAAGAATGAAAGTATCTAATAAAAAAAAGAAAATAAAAACAGTAATTTATTAGACAGATTGTACACTCTATCTTTAAAATACCTGTAGATTCCACAGAATAGAACACCAGAAGCATAAGGGTTTCATTTATTTTGTTTCTGTTGATGCGTGGTGTGGTGTGGTGTGGTATGGTGTGGTGTGGTGTGGTGTGGTGTGGTGTGGTGTGTGTGTTTGTGTGTGAATACACTCCCTCCTGTGTGGATGCTGAAACTAGCATTTGGAATATGCTATCATTCTCTGCCTTGTTTTTGAGACAGGGTCATTATCTGAAACTGGAGTGCCCCAATTCTGCCACATTGGATGACTAGCAAGACTCTAGCATCCTTGTACCATCTTGTCCCAGAACAGTGATTAAGGATACACACCACCACCTCCAGCTTTTCTGTATTTCATTTATATTTATTTTACATGTAAGAGGTTTTTGTCTGAATGTATGGCTATGTATCATGTGCATGCATGGTACCTTCATGGATCAGAAGAGGTAGTTGGATCCTCTGGAATTAGAGTTACAGACATCTGTGAGCCACCTGTGGGTGTTGGGATTAAGTGCTTTTAGATACTGAATTATCTCTCTATCTACCCTCACCAACGTTTTTACATGAGTGCTTGAAGTATGAACTCAGGTTCCTCTTGCACTACAAGCTGGCTACCAAGTGGGTGATTTTTTTCAGCCTTAAAGGCTGGACATGATCTAGAAAAGAAAGCACCATATTGTTTCTTTTGATGAGGATGAAGGATAGAGTTACATTGGCCAGGAAGTCTGCATCAGGATCACAGAGATGAAGACTGACTCGGTATCTGAGAGGCTACATACTGTGTTCCCACGCCTCATGGATGCCTCTCAATGCACTGTATCTCAACTCTAACGAACCAAAGGTTTTTTTCCCTCATAAATATCTCCAAATCTCAACAGAGTTAAATTTTATTTTACCATATCCTGTTAATTAAATTGGGCTGTTAGTAAAATGCACAGCTGAATTTTTATAAAGAGTTATATAATATTTTATTCTTTCTTTTATATCAAAGATATTGGCAATAAAACAAATTTCATTTAAAATAAAAATAAATACCAGAGAAGAAATTCTACATCAAATATTATTACTGAAAGCCATATCTTTATAAAAGAAATTAAATCTGTATCATTTTTATTTAACTCTCTTTGGACACTGAAATATAAGGGAGATTTTGGCCAGGAATCTTTCACAGTTTTCTTTTCCTGAACTATACTTTTAAAGAAGAGTCCAGTTGCAGAAAAATGCTGATCTGTGTCCATTTAAAACTGTTTTTGGGAGAAAATGGATATCTATTTTGTCATAGAAAGAATGAGGGTTAGGGATGATAGAGGAACACTGTGACTAGAAACTAATGGGGAGATTTGAAATAATGTTAATACTTTCATTAAAATGTGAGAATGAAAAGAAAAGTTGCTAATTTACTCTCAATTGTCAGAAAACAGAATCTGCTAAAAATGGGAAACAAATTTCTTATCTAAAAATATTTGAGTGTAAACTGAGTACCATATTACATACCTGAGACTCCAAGATTTACAAATGCTAGGGCAGAGAAGCCAGGAATTTCTAGCCAGCTGAGCAGCATAAGGCAGTTTTAAACTCATTTATAAATCATATATTACATATCAAATGTAGGTATATATGTCATATATATCATCTATAAGCATATTTCAGTTTAAAATTATGTCTCATTAAAAATTTTAATTTATTCAAATTTTGTTTGCTATGGTGATTTTATTAACTCATTCCCCTCAGACAAATTCTCTTTCTGATTTTTCATCATCACACTGTATCTTCCATATATGTGTTTTTGAGTGATAAAGAGAGATTATAAAGCAATAAAGTAGTCTTTGCATATGGAATCCTGTTATTTTGATCATGGCATTTTTTTGTTCAAGTAGCTCTTGAGATATATTTGCATTTAATGGAAAGAAAGTCAATTTTAGTGCTGGAATCTAACTCTGTTGGTAGAGTTTTTGCCTAGCATGTACGAAACCCTAGATGTGCATAAACCAAATAATATGTCTTATTCTTGTAAACCTAGGACTCAGGCAGCAGAGCAGGAAGGTCAGAAGTTCAAGGTCATCAAATCTAGTTTGGTTGTGTAAGACCCTGTCTTGCAACAGAAAGAAAGAAAGAAAGAAAGAAAGAAAGAAAGAAAGAAAGAAAGAAAGAAAGAAAGAAAGAAAGTAAAAATCCTTTTGGCTCCTTTGGATTTCTACTTACAACATCAAAGGAAATTAAGTAAAAATTATTGACCTTTCAAAACCTTGATTTTGCACACACACACACACACACACACACACACACACACACACACATATATATATGAATGCAGTGGCTGAAATATGAATCATTGTTTTCATTCCACTTGTAGCAAAATTATTCATTTTTATTAAATTTCTCCCTGTGAGATTAATGAAAAACAGTGGTATTGATTAAAGTACAGAAAGAGAACAAAACAAATAACATGTTTTCTATCTCAACGTATTTAAAAATTGACTGTTATAAAGTAAGGATAATTTCAGTGCAAAGATAACTTTAAACAAAATAAAATGTTAACGATGGTCTCATAAATAAACTATTTATTTTATGGTTTTGTTGCTAAAAATTACTTTTATTGAATCTTCATGAAGTCTAATTACTGTTCTATGTCTTGGAAATGTATAACCAAAAGTGAAGACAAATATTCTGCCCCATAAAGGGTATTTTCTAAAAGACAACACAACTATTGCTGCGGCGCGCCTCCCTCCCTCCGTCGACCAGCAAGAAAGTCACGCCACCACCAGGATCTTCTCGGTCAGCTTTATTCAGGAGCGCCTTGCTTGTTGATTCCTGGGACCCTGGACAGCAGCAGAGCTGCTGCTTTTATACACTCCCAGGGAAGGGGGAGGGGTGTCATAGTGGTTGCTGATTGGTGCACCAAACCATACCTCATTTGCATGTGGCCCATTCATTGGTGCCACAAGCCACATCCATTAGCATATTTTTCCTTCATTGGTACTACAAGCAGTGCCTCATTAGCATATTTTCCCTTCGGGAGGGGCTACTGCCTGAGGAGGGCCTGAGGAGAGAGCTGCGCATGCGCACTAGGCTCTCTTCCCTGGCAGCCTGCCGGTCCTGCGCCATCTTGTAATGAGGCGGAGCCGCAGGCTCCCCGGAGCCTCAGGTCTTCCCAGAGCCGCAGGCCTTCCCGGAGCCGCAGGCCCTCCCGGAGCTGGACCGCCTTGCCGGTCAGAGCTCAGGGTGGCCCTTCACCGGTCAGAGAGTCGCCGCGGCCCCCTTGCCAGTCAGAGCGCCGCTGCGCGGTCCCCTCGCCGGGTCAGAGCGCCGCCGCGGTCCCCTCGCCGGGTCTCAGCGCCGCCGGCTTCCTACATATTGCTACATTTATTTTTTCCATATCTTTAAGTAACACACACACACACACACACACACACACACACACCTGTACACACTCTTAATATCTATAAATTAGGATCTAGTCCATAAAATGAGTATTTATGGAGTATTTAAGAGTATTTAAGAGGGAAGTTTTACTAGACATAGATGGCAAAAGTGTATAATACAGAGAGAGGAGGCAATGAAGTAACTGCCAAGTTTTTCTCTTAGACTAGAGCATCAAAGAACAGAAACCATTATTCATAGTTTGGAGAGAGAAGCTAGATACTTTCAAGTCTGAGATGACTGGCAGATCCATAGAAGGCATTCTGCCAGTTCTGGTAGATATGATGTCATATACAGCAAAGAGAAAAAAATGGGTAAACCATAAAACTTGGTCAGCATTGCCTGCCCACTAGTGATGCATAGCAGAAAAGGGAAACATGAGTAGATCTGAGAGCCCAAAAGACAGCTTGGCACATTCTTCAAACTCCTGTGTCCTATCACTTTCCTCCTGAACTTCAGAAAGTCATTTAAGCACTTATGTGAAATTTCATGAATGTAAAACTGCACATAGTACCAAATATAGGAAATATCAAACCTGATTGCTGCCATGCATTCGTATACATTAACAAAAACTAAAAGACAAAGAGTACAACCTCTATCTTTATTTTTTGAAATAGTAACAATGATCAACCAATTATCTCAGTTGCTCAAGCATTCAATTCAGCGATTCATCTTTCATTTTCTTCTCTCTTAACCTTCTCACAATCCCATCCCACTGCATGCAAAAGTTTTTGCTTTAATTTGTTTTATTTTTCTTATTATTTGGGGTTGTTTGTTTGTTTGTTTGTTTTGTAGATAAGATATTATTACTTCGACCTGGCTGATCTTAACTCTTGGGCTCAAGTCTGTTCCTAACTAAACCTCTGGGATAGGTGAGATTTTACCACCTAGTTTATCACTTATATATGGAAGTCTTATTTTTGAAACTACCTACTTTCCCACTATTCCAATAAGAGGCACCCTAGTCTGATGTCACAACACATTTACCATGTGCATTTGTTTGAGTATGTGTTGTTATGTTTGCTTTGTTTCAAAACATGATTAAAGGTGATTCTTCTGCTTCATGTTCCCAAGTGCTGGACATGAAAGTATGAGCTTCCATACAGGCCTATCTATGTTGAGATTTATGCCTTATTTTTTAGATGTTTTATAGTCACAGAAGATAAGTGAGTCAACTGTACGGAGATTTCACATTTATGTGCTAAACATATTAATGTGCAGCCTTCTCCTTTATCAGTGTCTACACTGGAAGTCATGTATGTGCTTCCTTTGGATAAATTTAGACTAGTGTTATTTAAGGTCACTCCTGGTATATTGTACAATTTGTGGATCAATAAATGCATCATGCCACATACTCACTCTTATGGTTTATGACATTATATTTAACTCACTAGAAGCTCTGTGTGCCCCACCACTCAGTTTTCCTCCTCCTAACTCCTTTCAATCATTAAATCTTTTCTCTGGATATGTTTTCAAAACACCATATATTTGAACTATACCATGTATAGGCTTTTAGGATTGGTGAGAGAACCCATCTGAATCATGGTATCTATCTCTCTGCCACACTGCTTTATAGCTCCTCTCATGCTAGTACCAAACAAAATCCACGGGTCATTAAAAATAAGCATAAACATCTTATTACAAGAAAAAATTTAGTCTTATCCATGATTTCAAGGGTTTTAGTTCATAGTCACCTGGGTACATTTTCTCATATGTCATCATCACACAGAGAATTATGGCTGAAGGACATTATGGATAATGTCAAACATAAGGCAGATATATGGACAGGAAAAAGGTATCCTTCAAAAATATATCTCCTCAAAAACCTACTCCTTCTAACTAAGCCTTTCCACCTAGAATTTTCACTACATCCCAATAATACCATGTATTTATGAATCCATCAGTAGATGCATTGTTCCACTAATGAAGTCATGGCCCTCTTTAATCCAATTATTTCCAAAACTTCCCCTCTGACTATTACAGTAATGTTAATGAAGCCTTCAACACATTAGCTTGTCAAAATATACTTCATTTGTGAACCACAATGTCTTCTAAATTTCCCACTATGACTGAATGTATTGTTCAAAGATGGCTAAAGCAGACAGAATGAGGATATAGGACATAGACTGGGATTTGCTATGAGAATCTCTCTCTCTCTCTCTCTCTCTCTCTCTCTCTCTCTCTCTCTGTGTGTGTGTGTGTGTGTATACATATGTACTCCCATGCACATGTATATGCATATTTGGTGGGAAATGAGTGGGAAAAATAAGAAGACACTAAATAACCAAAGGTTCTTCTTTGTGGTTAATGCCATTTCTCTAAAACTAGAACAAAGCAATGCTTTAACAAACTGGTTAATATACTAAAACTATTGATAAGTATACTATAAAATGCAAGAGTATATGATATGTAGATTTGATACTGAAGTAATTGGTAACAAGAAAACAGCATTGATTTCTCAGTCCTGACTTAAAGGAAGAAATTACTAGTTTTCACGAAAAATTCTTCTTGACTTCTCATTCTTCTAGGAGAGATTCAAGGCTCATTCACTAGGTTTTTAATCTTAAAACTAAACTGTGAAGTTACAACCTGTCCACCAGACAGAGTAGATCTCTTTCAGCTTCCTCTGAGAACCCTGCTTCAACACTTGGGAGCTCTTCTTGCTTCCTATTGACTGAGTTTGGTCTCCTCGTGGTATCAGCATCAGACCCAAATCTCTATCTGAAGAATCTTCCTACGTGTCTTTTCATATTTCCATGGTCCTCACTTTCAGGTATCAGCTTAGAAACTCATATGTGAGCAAAGATTCATGCTATCACATTGACCCCTTGACACTGTTTTATCCAACACCTTATTTTAATTTTGCAATACTTCCAGTCATCCCTAGGGTTAGTTTTATCCATTTTCCTATGATACCACTTTGATCCATTCGGATTGGCTCTTGACAAGAATCCGTATCTAATCATTTGATCATTCTTTTGCAACACTTGAAGTGTGCACAGAGTACATGCTTGGTAAATATTTATTCAATAAAGAGGTATTTACTGAATTAGCTTCTTACATACATCCTGGAACAAATAATAGGCTTTCAGACATGTCTTATAACCTTTCTTCTCAAGCTCCTCTGCTAAATGTTCAGTAAATCCCAAGCTGTATTTATTAGAGACTAGACTTAGAGTGGAAACATCATTCAGTTCCTACCAGATGGCTTTGCAATCCATCTCCCTGATATTCTGATGACTATAGAAATTTAGAAAATAATTTATAAACTTGTTTTCTATATAGTTATCATTTGTGTGTTATATATGAATGTTAAAGTAGACATACAATAGAAATTCTGAATTCTGTACCTCTTCCCTTGTTTTCTCAATGATATAAAATCAGTCAACTAAGTGAGAATAAGTACTCAGTCATATTGTCTGGGTAACTCCCTGTTGTGCTGCAGGCTTTCAAGAGGCTCTAAAAGGTGCTTGGTACTGATCTCAGTGGTATATTCTAGTGCTGAGGCTGTACCTCAAGTACTCGCTGAGTACTGCCATGATTTAGATGGAATTGATCTAGAAAAGGCCATGTTGTTATGTCACATCCTCTGCTCCTCACATACTTCAAGGAATAACTCATCATTGCCATGGGGAACACTTCAATATTGACTTAACAGATCTGACAGGAGATACCATTCAGGAGGGACTATGCAATGTATGTGGAGAGAAGAATGCTCCAGCTTTACCACTCTTGCATAATGTTATGTTAGTTAACAATTAGTGGTTTACCCCTTGGCCACTCTTATGACCCAATTAATGTCATTCCAGTTTAATCTCAGTCTCCAGAATAAGTGCAGAGACTAATACGTAAACGAGATGAATACCACACTATATGCTTTTCCCCTCTCCAGAAGTTCCATGAAGTATGTGCTATTTGTCTCTCCATACTACACATGAGAAAACAAAGATTGAGAAGGAATAAATCATTCACACATAAAGTTCACCAGAGATAAATAGACATTTCTATCCAGACTAAATCCAGACTTATTAAAGTGCAAATTTTACGGTAGTTTCAGAATGAATTAATACATAAATTCACTAGGACCCAATTCTTCCAACAAATCAGAGAATCTTTGACTTTTAACATCAATAAACATGTAGATCAATAACAAAGAAATATATTATGTATGTTATCTTATTTTCTGCAACTGTTTTTCGTTTCTTGTTTGCTTATAGATAAGAAACTCAGCCTCTACAATTAGAGTTAATGAGGTGAATTATATAAGTATATCACATTTACAAGGGCAAATACCCTATTATTAACATGCATTTAAAAATGTGTGATCAAAAACTATGCTATCCTTCACAAATTAGTTTATTCAGTGTTAAAAACATAAGCATGTCAATTACTTAAAATAAGAATTTCTATTTCTTATTTAATATACAAATTCATCATTGTGTTGAATTTAGTACAATTAAGGCTCATACAATTTCTTACTAAATATGTTATTATTATGCATCATCAAGAGATGAGAGATAATGAAAAATTGTAGAATCCCTTTTAAATATCAGTATTCCAAAAGTTACATATTATTTCTCTTCACATGTCTGAATCAGTGAATTGAACATAACTGTTCAATCAAGAATTTGAGTAGGTCATGATTCTTACCATTTTGTCCATGAAAATATAAATAATTATTAACAGCTATTACAGTATTTTCATAGGTTTAAAATTTTGTTTTTGTTGTGACTGTTGTATTTTTTGTTGCGTTTTTCCATTGGCTTTTGTTTCTTTCTTTCTGTTTTGTTGTTGTTGTTGTTGTTGTTGTTGTTTTTCAGCAGGCTTTTATTTTTTAGAATTTCAATTTCTGAAATTGATTTCAGAAAATCAATTTTTAAATTGTTTAATGACAATTATAAAATAAGAGGAAAGTTCACATATTCACTTAATGAGGCTATCATCAGTATTTTAATTAATTAATTTCTATCTCAAGTGCTGCCAGACTCCTTGCCCATCCCCCACTGAGAAAATCCCTTCATCCCCCTCCCCTTCTCCTCTGAGAGGGTGAGCACTCCCCTAAGTATTCCCCCATTCTTGCACAATAAGTCTCTGTCAGATTAGGTGCATTCTCTCACGGAGGCCAGACAAGGCAGCTCTATTGCAGAATGGATACCACAGTCAGGTTACAGCTTTTGGGAAAAACTCTGCTCCAGTTGTTGGGTGGTGTACACGGAGACTGCACAATGTATGTGCACACAGTATATGGGCCAGGAACCTTGTTTGTGTTCTTTGTTTGGTGCCGCAGTTCCTAAGAGCTACCAGAGGTCCAGGTTAGTTGACCCTATTGATTGTCCTATGGGGTCCCCATCCCCTTCAGGGCTTTCATCCCTTCCTCTAACTCTTCAGTATGAGTCCCAGACCTTCATCCAATGTTTGGCTGTGGGTATTTGCAAGACGATCCTATTTAAGCTCTAGTTAAGAATATATACTGAGGCAGGGTATTAGTCACACATTCCTTTATTACCAGCAATCAAGAGGCGAATGCAGGGAGATCTCTTTGAGTTTGAGATTAGCCTGGATTATAGAGCTAGTTCCATGACAACCAGGAATAAACAAAAAGAAACCCTGTCTAGAAAGGACAACAATAATAATAGTAATCAACTAAACAACAAACAAATAGAAATATGTACTCTGTCCAGAAAAAGTTTGAATGAAGTTTTTTGAGTCATTCTATGTACAAGGAACAATTATTATTATAGTGAAAACCAGATTTACAATGCTCTGAATGCTTATCATAAAATGTTGAAGGCTTATGTGTAGAAACTCCATATTGATTATACAATAGATCCTTTGAGAAATGAAATGTCAAGTAATAGAAAATACTGTAAAAAATTCTAGCTAAAAACCTAAGAACATACCGTGACAAAGCATATCTTATAAAAGCAGATTAAGTGGTGAGTGTGTGCTAGAGAAAGAAAAAAAGATGGGAAGGATCAATCTGCCAAACCTCTGCTTGGAGTGGGGTTCCTGAGCGAAGGGGTGTTCGAGAGCAGTGAAAAATAGATGAAGTCAAATTATAAGGTATAACCTGACAGCCCATGTTGTGCTATCCAGAGAGCCCTCTGCTTGAGGCAACTCTCTCTTGCTTGAAAAAAATTCTAAAATCTTTCTGGATGGCTCATCTCTTGTATACTGAAAGCCCAGTTTTTAAATTACATATCAATTCAGTCATTTACTCCAGGTTTACTTTTGATTATCCCATGAATCAGTAGTCCCTGATCCCAGCCCCTTGATTCTTAGAGACAGCAAGCACTTTTTTTTTTTTAAATATTGCATATGAATTCAGAGATCTGCCTGCCTTGGGAAGCACAGAGAATAAGCTCTCAGGGAGGGAGCTCAAACTAGCTCTGTCCAAGCTAACCTTGAACTCAGGAATCTGCCTGCCTTTGTATCTATCTGCCTACCTTTGTATCTATCTGCCTGCCTGCCTTTGTATCTATCTGCCTGCCTTTGTATCTATCTGCCTGGCTGCCTTTGTATCTATCTGCCTGCCTTTGTATCTATCTGCCTGCCTCTGTATCTATCTGCCTGCCTTTGTATCTATCTGCCTGCCTTTGTATCTTTCTCAGAAGCAGACTCATAGTGCAGGCTGCCTCTATTCTTTTAGGTTGTGAAGTTCCTCATATAATTCATATTTCATCCTTATATATTACATAGTTGAGAAATTATAATTTTTGAATTCATGTTTTCAAAGTTCTTTCCCACAGCCTTAAGGGCTGTATTTAAGGTCATAGTGTTTACCATTTTTGCTAAGGACAGAGATACACCATCAACTCCCAGACCTATCCTGTCCTCAGGAAGTCATTAACCTTAGCAGGGAGACCATTCCCAGAAGGAAGAACATAATATTACATACATTATTACACAAGCTTTATGTCCACCATCAAAACTCATGGTTGCCCATGCCCTGCTGGCTCTGCTCCAGGGGCAGGGACCATGTCATACTATCCTTTGCATAGCTAAGCCTGACTCGGCCTCAACCAAATGAGGATACAAGGAAAAATAACACAGAACAGCATAAGTGGGTCTCAATCCCCAAGTTCACTTCACCATGTCATGTGATATAAAATCTTGGAAGATGAGACTTGACCATTTCAGACAGTGAGTCATGCCATAAGGATAAGATTTAATTCTGTCTGAACTGAAGCAATAATTTTTGATCAGAAGCACAGGTGATGACATTTCTTTTAAATATTTTAGATATGAGTATCTGATTTATTTTCCCCCAAAGGAATGTGAAATGTTTCTAGATGTAGAAGCACAGGTGAATTTTTCTCAAAAACAAACAAAGAAACAAAGAAACAAACAAACATGACTTACCAAATTGTAATTTAAAAGGAAAGATCACAGATGTAAATTTAAGGATTGTTTAATGATAAACTATATAAGATTGTTATTTAGTACAGGATAATTATTAATAGAACTGAAACACAATAAATATTCTATAAGCTATAACAGTAGTATTAATCGAGGGCCAAACAACAACAGCAAAAACAACAGAATGTTTAGTAAAAAATAGGTTCCAATTTCCAAATTTGACTTGGAGGAGTCTGTGGAAGATTCATATGGAACAGTTTGATAATGAGGTAGAGATACTGCTAGCATATAGATATTACTGTGAAAAGAACCATGAAACACAGAAGTCAGACATTGTTTGCATGCAGACTTGAGTGGGTAACTGAGCAAATATCTGAGCTGTATGGCAATTAGAAAACCCGTGTGGATTTTGCCACTGTCTGCTGATAACTTTTAAGCAAAATGGGCAGAAACTATTTGTTGGTACAAATAAAATAAATAAGTAAAATGAAGTAGATTTTAGATTCAAAAAATGAAATAAATGAGATATAATACTTTCTTGCCCTGTAGTGTCTAGTCACATGTCATCTCCTGTGAATGAAATACAGAGTTTAGATCAAAGACTGGGAGCATCAGTTTCATTGTGGTAGTCTGATCTAGTCCACCAAACTCTTTTCACCACACTCCATTCTTCATTGCTAACACTGCTTTAGGCAAATGAGTATCCTAATCACCTTGGACAAAATATACATGGCTTTCCATTGGCATGATATGAAATGTCACCAGTGCAGCCTGTTGGCACTCTGTTACTTCTTCAGAGCCACCTGATTTAAATAGTGTGATAGTTTGAATGAGAATGGTCCCAACATATGTTTACATACTTTGTCTCCAGTTGGTGAAACAGTTTGGGAAGTGTTAGGTGGTGCAACCTTGTTGGAGGAAATGTGTGACTAAAAGAGGGATTTGATAATTCAAAAGACTCTTGTTTCCAATCTTCTCTTTCTGTTCCCTGTTTCCCAATTAAGATCTGAGCTTTCAACTTTTCCTGCCACCATGACTTTTCTAGACCATCATTGACTCTAATCTTTTGAAACTGAAATTCCAAACAAAACTTTAGTTTTATAATTTTTTGTACATGTTTGTTTGTCACTGTGATGGAAAAGTGACTAATAATATCCTGCCTCTATCACGTGCATATTCTGAATTTTTTTAACACCTATTGCAATGTGATAAAAAGGCAAACATTTTCCATAACTTCTTCTTCCTCTTACCTCAGAGTGTGTGAAACAGTAGAGCATGGATTTCCTCTGTTGTTATCTGTCCTGTGTACAAAGTTTTAGGAATAATCCTAAAAGGAGAAGCTATTTAATATGGATTGATTAAGTATATGAATAATTAAGTATTTGTATGGTGCTTTATTGAGAATGAAGAAATAGTTATAGCAATATATATAGTTCAAGACCCTGAAGAGGCTATGATGGTCCCTTGGAAAGAGTAAAGACAAAAAACAGATGAAAGCACTGTTTTGCATATGGAAGAGCATTAAGTCAAGTTGGCATTTCTGGGATAAATCTCAGAAAAGACTAGAACTTCTGCATCTAAAAGTTTAAGAGGAAATAGTGACAGATTGAAATGAAATCTGTGAATCATTATTTTTTAAGCTCCACTTCAAGAATATCAGGGTAGAAAATAGAATGAAAAGCAAGTCAAGTGCTTAAGGAGAGTCAAGGCAAGAAACCTTGGCTCTGCTTTGTACTGGGGGGTGGGGGGAACTGTGATCTCTCGAAGTCAGTCTTCAGTAGGAACATCACACTTCACTGTGACTGCTGTGCATTTATGAATATCCTCATTCAAAATATGATTTTGTGTGTGTGTGTGTGTGTGTGTGTGTGTGTGTGTGTGTGTGTGTGTGTTCCAGAGAATTTTCAGTTCAGTCCATCATAGCCCATATAGCCCGGCATAGAAGTTCCTTAGGTGGTGATTAGAAGGCACACATGTTTTATATACATGGCTGCTGCCAGATAAGAGTCAGAGACAGGTGTAGCCTTCAAAGCCCTATTCCTCATAATTATCTTCCACCAGACTTCTCCTCCGAATGGCTCCATGACAATTACAGCAGTTGCCACAAGCTACAGACCAACCATTTAAAACAAGCAGTGTTCCAGATACCTATAGCTAGAACAGACCAACATATGAACGCAGCAGCTCTTTGATTAAATCCTACAGTATATGCATATGACCAACACACATACTGCTATATACTTAAAACCATCTCCAGTTATAATAAATAGCAAAATATATATGAAATGTAAATAGTTATCTGATTGTCATTTAAAAAAAATATAACACGTAAGTTTGCTTTCTTGTCATTTAGTTTCAGTTTTACTACAATTACATTCTGAAGTAATTTTCGTTTATTGGTGGTTGTGTCTGGATACAAAAGCCTCAAGTATGAGAGATGACTCCTATAGTGATAGACATCTTTTACTGTATATGTACAATTCACATACACATGTAAATTTATACATATTTAAATACACCAAATAAAATTACTTGTGTTTGGTATTCTTATAATGGTCTCATGGACTTCCAAATATCTAGAAGTTATCTCTCTTAAGACTGATAGTTTTGGTTGATTCCTGGCAAAAATCAGCATCATTTCCTGAGAATAATCACTGATATTTAAGGTTTTATGGGAAAGACCACAGAATATTTAACCTTCTATGATGATCCATCTGCTCTACTGTATATTGCTATTTCTTTTAAGGATTCTGCCATTAGAAACCAAATGATGACTTTTAAGAAATCTGTAATGCATTATAATATAAAAATATCAGAATTAAAAGTGAAGGATATGCAACAGTGAACATTAAAATTCCTCCTGATTTTTCTGCTCATTATAACCATCTGCTATTTATTGTGCTTGTTTCTTTCTAATCTATTTCTCTGCATGTATTTAATTAGAAGTGCATCATCTAATAAGGTGTTTAATTCCACAGTTTGCTTTTTCACACCTTCTCTCTGTAAAATCCAAGTAAGTGTATTTCGGTTTGATTTCTTTCACTAGGGCAATGAGGGACTTCATGCTCTCAGACAAATGCTGCTTTGTGTTTGTAAACTTAGCTGAACTGTGACAATTAAGTACACTATTTCTTTCACTAACCATACTAAATTAGACAAAAATTAATAAAGGCCAGGGAGATGGTCTAGTGGGCAAGGGACTTGGACAAGCAGAAAAGCCTCAGTTTGGATCCCAGGACCTATAAAAATCTAGAGTTAGTGTTAAGTGCCAGTAAGTTGAGCACTGGGTAGGTAGAGCTAATAGTAGGATGTCTGGGCATTTCTTATTAGCTATTATTGACAAACGGGGGAGATGCTGGTTCAGCAACAGACCTCATCTGAAAAATGGTAATATGTATAAAGCTTAGGCAAAGACAGGCAACTTTAACTTCAGGCCTCCAAATGCCTGTCCATCCACATGCAGTCAGATATTTACATATGCACATACCCATGAGCACACATACCACACAAAAACCCACACAGGAAAAGCACTATAGTGTTTGGATCACATGTTTTATAATTTTCAACAGAAAATGGTGCTATTGTAGATTCTTTGCAAAAGGTGGCTGATGAGGTCACGATGAATGTTTGAATATTGAGAGCTACTTTGGAAATTGTTTTATTTAGGCAGAAGTAGGATTTTTCTCCTGAAATATTCTTTGATAGAATTAAAGACAACATTGTAAGTCTACTGGCACACACCTTATAAAGGACACACAGCTATGCGATAGCTTTCTTTTTCCCTGGGCAGAAATATTCTTCCCTGATGCACTTCGAGTGCTCTTTCTTCTTGTTGTGCTTGTTCCAGGAACATAAGTGCCCCTGAGTGAATGGATAATGCTGGCTGAGAAAAGCGAGTAGAGGAGGATAAATCTCCCATGTTCCTATTTGGGATTCATCAATGGCATCCGCTGATCTTCAAGGCAGACAAAGTTGCTTAAAATGCAGACTTTTTGCTGTTCCCACCACAATCGATACCGCACATCTTTCATACTTTAAAAGCTGATTTTACTGTAAATCTTCCTACATTCCTTAGGTGATAAATGGCCAGCTTTTAGGGACTGGATCATTTCAACGAATGTGGCAACTGTATTTCTAAGATTACGATCTGCGTAAGGCAAACTGGACTTTGTAATATAACAGCCAGAATTAAAAGGGGTGTGCAGATCTCTCTTACCAGTTCTGCAGACTCACAGGAGATGCCACAGGCTGAGTTGCCTTCTATTGCTTTGTATGTTTCTTATAGGAACGTAAATGCATTTTTTTTTTCTTTTTTAAAGTGTCCTGGGGAACGCCAAGAAGTCTTTAAAAATATATATGGCCCTTTGATCTTATATATACTTGCTGAAGGCCCATGAAGCACGTTTATTAAGTCCTATCATTTTCTTCCAGGGACATTATTTCTGGAAACAACTAACATCTCCCACAGGCAAAATACTATCTCAGTGATAAAATAGGGAAACAGTTGGTGAACTTTGAAAAGGGCCTGGAAAACACTCCCACTCACAGCTGAGCCCAAGTCTTGGAGAAAGTGTGAGGGTAACTAAAAAGTAGCACTCAGGAAAACAATTTGTTATATGTGTACTGAGGGCAACTTAAAAACAGCTTCAAATTCCAAATGTTCCAGACCCTATCAGTTTGAGAGAGAGAGAGAGAGAGAGAGAGAGAGAGAGAGAGAGAGAGAGAGAGAGAGAAGAAATTGATTTGTACTGAAACTTCTTTACATTTTGTCTACTTTATCATTATTTTTTTAATCTTAATAAAAACCTGCTTTTATGTAAGTGAATAGTCATTTTTGGATTAGATTTGAGAGAATATAATGTTAGCCAATGTCTTGACTGGTTCAATCAAATGAATATAACAAAGAAACAAAATTCCATAACATAGGAAAACGTGTCAAGAGAAGAGAATGAGGAAAGGCTGCCCTTTTCAGAAAAGGCTGCTATAGTAGATACCCATCTACAAAAGAATTAAGATGGAAGTTTTGGACATCTCACACATGCTGCTTAAAACGAATTAAAATCATCCTTAAATGTAAGATCAAGAACTATAAATAAATTAAACGAAAACATAAGTCTCAACCTTTGCTAAGCAATAATATTTATGATCTCTTAGGTATGGAATATCATATTAAATTTAAGAGTAGTAACAAAATGACTGATAATTTGGAATTAATATTTTAGCTGATTTACTACTAATGATATATGAAAAATGGAAACAAACAATTTATAGTAGAATATTGAAATCCATGGTAATGATTCATGCTCAAAATATATAAGCACTTAATAGTACTTAATAACAAAAATGTTAGCAATTCACTTAAAAGTGAGTAGCAGCATTTAATATCTCTTTCATAGAAAATATTCAAGGGAACTACAAGCACGTGAAAAGCTGTTCTACCCTACTAACTGTTGTTTGGTAGCAATTGCCCCTATGTTGAAATAGTCCATCTTGGAGAGAAACTCCTGACATTCCAAAAATAAACAAACATACAAACTGGACAGAGCTGGAACATGACTCATGCCTGCCCCCCTCCTGCATACTCAAAGTTATGGAAGCATGGAACAGCTTCCTGCAGGGTGAGGAGACACCAAACAGTCAAGCAGCCCATATGCGTTGCTTTGATTGGTCAATCTACAAGCCACTTCTGCAGAGATTATCAGGGTCCCAGCTTTTAGGAGTTGTCACCTGTGGGATGAACTTTTGCTGATGCAGCTGCCTGTGAGTCACTGTGCCCCTTTACGTAACCACTTTTACATCCTTAGACCTGTAACTCAATATACTCATCCATTCACCAACTTTTACTTCAATCGTATCAGTATTTGGTGGGAAACAGAAGTTTTTTTTCTTGTCTACCCAGGGATACCATCATACAACATCATTAAAAATAATAACTCAAACTCACAAGGAAATATTATCTCACATGTGCTGTGATAGCTAGAATAAGAATATAAACAATATCAGGACCCAAGAAAAATGTGAGAAATTCAAATGGTTCAGCTGCTGGGGGGGGGGGGCAAAAAATAGAACAAGGTCTTTGATAAATGTGTTTTAATTCCTTGTAAAGTCAACCATAGAGTTTCAGTAGGGCCTGGCAATTTCATTTCTAGTTGAGCATTCAAGAAAAATGAAAAGATATATACATGGAAACTCCAGAGGCAAATGCAAGAAAATTGTTATTTCTGTACTGTCCATACTTGCCAAAATTATAAGCAAGTAAAGAATCATGGTGCACACCTATGGTATTAGCACTCAGGAAGAGCTGGATGGAGAAACAGAATATAGATTGCTTAATATACACTGCAAGATTTTGTCCAAATGAAAGATGGAGAAAGAAGGAAGGATAGAAGAGAGAAAATAAATTAAATAAATCAAATAGATCATATCCATGCAATGAATATTATTTGTAAATTTAGAAAAAGTATCTATGTTATATTGAGTGACAGAATCATCTCACAAAAGGCCATTCATTGTATGATTTTTATTTTATATGATTTTCAGAATATGAAAACATACAAAGACAACAGATGAGTGGCTGGATGGAAGTGAACTGAGTCATAACAGGAAGGTTAATTCAGTATTGACTGCATATAAAGTGTGTTTTTGAGGTTGTTAATATGTTATATATTAAGACTTTAGTAACAGTTCAATTCTGTGAATAAGCTAAAATAAATTGAATTTTTAGTTTCTACATAAGCTATGTTTAATATAAGTATTGAATTTCTAAATAAATTTGTTTATAAATTTAAATTTATTAATTCCAAAATAAGGTGTCTAAGAGAATTGGCCTGAACTTCCTAAATGCAGCTCAAGTGAAATTCTGAGCATGTTGTTCTACTTTAGATTCCAAGAGACCTGGTACCTTCAAGATGGAATTGTTTGTCATTTTGATTAGGTTGTCTGCAAAAGCCTTCAGAGCCTGAAGATCCAATACCATGCCTGTTATACAATGGTTGGATTCTTTGAGACTTTCAGTAAAAAGGTAGTCAGTAGCCAGGCATTTTCCTAGGAATGTTGTACCCTCTTCCTCTTCTGCATGAACAGGAAGCATGATTGCATTCATTTCTTGATAAAGAGAAAGGAAACACAAGATTATGAGGGCTTATTTTTTTTGTTGTTTTGTTTTGTTTTCATAAGTAAATGAGAAAATATCTGAAGCCAAAGCTCATCCTTAATTATGCAACTATCATGATAATAGCACTTAAATTTATGTGAGCCTAAAAATGGAAAAATCTTTTCTGAGTAACTTGTTGAATGTTTTATTCTGTAGTGTAAGAAGTTGGTGGTACTTTGGATGAAAATGGTATACATAGATTCACAGGGGGTGGAATTATTAGGAAACATTGCCTTGTTGAAGATATGCATCACTTGGGGTAGGCTTGAGTTTTCAAATGCTCAAGCCATGACAATATGAAGTAAAAAACCTCTGAAACTGTAAGGCAACCACAATTAAACGCTTTCCTTATTAAGAGTTGTAAGCATAGTACTATTGATCACTGTGTATCCTTGTATTACTCACATGCTGATTTTTCTGCCCTCCTATCTGGCTGCAATCTGGACAAGGCGTTGTCATGCTTATTCTAAGTATCTCCTCTCTCAATGTTGTATAAACATTGCTCCTCATTTGTTTATCCTATTGTTTGTCAATAAAAGCTGATCAGCCAATGGCTCACCAGAAGAGAGAATAGGGTTAGACTTCTGATCCCTGCCAGGGGAAGGGGATAGAGAAAGAGAACGAGAGGATTCACCATGAGGAGAGGGTCCAGGAGCCACCATGATAATACTCCTGAAGCAGAGAAAACCAGATCAATACTAAAATGCAAGTATCTCAAGGGATTTTTGCTGAGAGGTAGCCAGATTAGTTTAGAGGATTAAAATAAATGAATACTTCTCAGTCTTTGTGCTATAAAGCTTGATTAAATAAATCTTATAGTCTTTATCTCATTCATTTGGGAGCTAGTCAGTCAGAATAAATTTTATATACATATACATCATATACATCATATACAACATATACTTATACACATATACATATAACTTTTAAAATTGCACTAACAAGAGTTGCCTTACTCATGGTGTCCTTCACATCCATAGAAACCCTATCTAAGACAAGGCTCTTTATTAAAAGTTTGCTTCAAACACAACATGTACACATAATATGTTTCCCATTTTTTTTCACTATCCATGTATAAAGGAAGATTTTATATACATGTGTTTCATTGAGAAAACTTGACAGCTCCCAGTACCTGTGAATGTTTGCTCTGAACTCTCATTAAATCTGTCCTTGTAACAGTGTAGAGTGGTCCAGCTCTTTAGCTCATGAGAGCCGTTCTCTTGAACAGAGATTGATCCCACTCTCACAGCATGTACTACTGACAAAATGGTTTTAAGTTCCCCTTTCTCTGCCTCAGATACTCTCATATGTTTTCAAAAACACAAGGCTAAAGGAAAGCTTTCTCCTGAAGCCGATGCTAGATTCTTAGACTTGCCACCTTCTAAAACCACAAGCCATAAATAAAAGCTTGATATTTATGACCCACCTAACTTGTCATACTCTTTTACAACAGTGGAAAGTGATGTAAGAACCGCTCATAATGATAGCATAGTGAACTGGTAGTGGTATGAAAGTAGCTACAACTTCCATAAATTACAAATAATTTCATGCATGTTCTAGGTGCATTAATTAATATTAATTTCTTTGCCTTTTACAATTCTGATATGATGAGATAACAATTTTGTTGTAAATTGCATAGTCTTCTCCACATACCCCAATTCGAAGTTCATTTTTAAGCAATTATATTTTTAAAAGGAACACATTGATCTATGCATATTAACTAGGCTTAAAATTTATTTAACAAGAGCAGAGTAAAATTTAAAGAGAAAAACAATGGTATAATTTTATGTCAAAAAACTTGCAAATCTCCTTTTCGGTTACTAAATATTGTGTACTTGTGATCTACTAACGTACAGAATTATAGAAATGATGATAAAAACAGTCATAGAGTATTGCTATTCACAAAGTGTAAAATTTTAAAATGTTCATAAAAGTCGTTCAAGGAAAGTGGCTTTTAGGGATTTTTAAACCCGATAAAGCCATTAGAAATTTCTCAGTGGAGCACACTATAAAATGTTAACAGCTCTAATAAGTTTGAAAAGAAATAATTCAGAAAAGTTATTGCTGCTCAAAGACTAACAATGTGTATGATAAATTGTAATATGTGTATGTGTGTGTGCAGATATTTCAAGAAAATCAATAATTAATATGAAGTAGACATATTTTAAATTTATTTAGAATGTGAACAAAATAATGATGAGAGAATAAATAGAAAATTTGAAGTGATACTTTGTGAAGTAATTAACATAAAAATAAGAGGTAATTGAAAGAAGAATTTCAAAATACTGCTGAGAGGGATAAAATAAATACTGAAGAAATGTCAGGCATGATGAACGGAGCATGCCTTGGTGGAGCAGGCCTTTAATCCAGCACTTGGGAATCAGAGGCAGGCAGATCTTTATGGGGCAAATGAACTCAATATAAAAAGTTTCAGGCCAGCTGGGGAGCCACAGCAAAATGCTCTTTCAAAACTAACTAAATAAAATAAAACATAATGTGAATAAAATAAAATAAGTAGGCAATGGTATAAATGTAATTTCTTCTTCAAAATTTACCCAGAAAGAAGTTTGGGGGGGGGGAATATTTACTTGATTAAACTTGTTAAACTTCCATCATAACGTGTGTATAAGCATTATAAAAAGAGAAAGAGAAAGAGCTCATTTGATTGCTTTAACATCTAATGTCATAACCTGAAACAAAAGTTATTAAAAAAGTATCAATATGATTCAGAATGTATAAATAGGAGTCAATATAAGACATTAACAAAAGGAATACAAAGCTGTATTAAAAATAATAGACCATGACCATACTGAGACTTTAACATGCAAAAATCAATCAGGCTAATTCATATTGGAATAAGGGATGAAACTCATGTAATCCTTTCAAGAGAAGAAAAAAGCATGTGACAACTTTCATCCCCCATTCATGGTAA
>LR749508.1:524747-563422 GCA_902729485.2 Mus minutoides
TTTCCTTTCCTTTCCTTTCCTTTCCTTTCCTTTCCTTTCCTTTCCTTTCCTTTCCTAGAGTAAGGAAATTTAACAGAATACAAGCAAATGAGCAATTGGTCAAGTGTGTATTTGTTTCTTCCTGCTTTTGATCATGAGTGACACATGACTAGCTTTTAAAAATTCCTGTCACATGTGACCTTCCCCAAATAATGTACTATTATGTGAAGTCATGAGCTAAGAGAAAACCCCATTTTCTCTTAATTTTATTTTTGGAGTATTTTACCAAAGCAATAAAAACAAAACAGTAACATCTTTTCTGCCTGTCCCAACAAGGTTCCTTTAGCTATAGTTAACAAATATCATCCCTACCTGAAACTGTACAATGTCTCCAATATGACTCTGCTGGATGGTAATATTCATACCAGCTAGCTCAAATTCTAACAGTTCTAATTCAGTAAGTTAGATGAGGAATACAGCTGAAAAGATTAGTCCTCAAATATGCTTAATTATCCCTAAACTCCATATCTTACCAGAACCTCTTCCCAGAATTAATTCATCAAAAAGATATACCTCAGCACTTGCAATGTCTAGCAACATACTCCCTTGAGGAGTCCCTGACAGCCCAATTGAATATTATTCCTTCCTGAGAAATTAGAAAATTAGAAATTAAATTAAAAAATTAAAATTAAAAAAAATAGAAATTAAATTTAAAAATTTAAAAATTAAAAAAAAATTAGAAATTAGAAACACGGACCTTTCTAATTCTCAGTCCTAGTTTTTGTATTTCAATAACTTTGCTTTTAATATCTCATCTTGATGGAAAGTTTAGTTATCCTTAACATTTTTTTTCACAGTGATAAATGAACATCATCAGTGGGAAAAGTGAATTTTCGATGGCTTGATCAGCCCTCATTTTAATCTCTCTCAGCAAACTTGCTTTGTCCCTCATTATACTGTATCCTTGTCCTACTCACGCTGGCTTTTACTTTACTGCAATTAGTGATATCTAATATTTACACCTAATCATATTTTAAAGTATGTAATGGGTTTATTTAATGTATATGAAAAGAGTAGTAATATTCATGTTACGTATTACATGACTCTGGTTTCTCCTATTCAGTGAACATGGAAGTCTACAGTTTTAATTATGTCGTAAATGATTTACTTAAACAGTCTATTTCAAGCTGATTTACTTCCTTTAAGCAGGAACATCAATCTGTTCTCTAATAATCCCCTAAGTCAAACAAAAATATTTGAAAACAAGCAAAAGCTCCTTATGTTCTATCTTATCATTCCCCTCTGGCTTTCTGGTTATACATTAATCAGAAAATTAATAGTTTTAAATACACACAGTGAGTGAGGAGAGGTAATGGGGCATCCCAGAGAAGGTCAAGACCTTACAAAATAGATGAGTTTGTGCTTGCTAACCCCCACTGCCAGTTACAAATCATAGCATGAGGCAGAGATCCAACAGGCTTTAGCTGTGACTCTTCCTAAATCCACTCCTATTTCTTTAGAGAGCAATCATAGATTTGCAGTGTATAACAGAGATGATAGATTCATTTCATGATGTTTATATCATTTTGTATGCCATGGGGCCAGAGGTCTTTGTTCTATCTTCAATCCCCAGGGTAAAGTATATAAGCATGGTTATATGTAAGCAATACTGTCCCTATTGAGAACGCCTCTTTGTTTCATTTTATTCTTATTCCTGAGAAGGTTAATGGACTGGTAGCCTTATAAAAATAATCCCCCTGCCTGTCTTTGGAGGGGTGTGGTTGTGTTTTGGCTCCTTCTGTTCTCTCTATCTTGCCTATAAAGGGCAAACATGAATGTGTCCTTTTTAATTTACTTTAAGGTTGGGTTTACTAATCCTTCTCTTGATTACATTGCAAAAGCTTTGTGATAACCACTTGATAATGCTTCTTCTAAATCATAGAGAATAATTTGGTAAATTCTGATTACTCTTAAGCTCTCAATACTTTCAGAAAGTCAGTAAGATGAAAATAAATAAATAAATAAATAAGCAAACAAACATGGGTTCTACATAAACCTTGTATCCATTAAAGCCCAAGTCAAACATGTAGAGGAAGAATTACAGATTGCAAGACAACCATCTTAAATTTAAAGCACAAAAGGTATTTACAGTATCTCCTTCAAGTAGGGATATTTACTTACCAGTTCTAGAAATGCACATTCAACTACTGGAACATCCATCTGTTTAGTCCTGGTCTCCATCCATGGCTCTAAACATCTTATAGCAGATAACAAATTTAAATTAGAAGAAGTGGCTCGGTCAGAGAATGTATAGAATTTTGAGTTCTAGGTCTGTTCACAAGCTACTAGTAGAAAAGATTCAGATGCATTCCCAGCATGTCATCATGACTATAAACTCTTTTTCTCCCTACCCAACTCTACTTCCACATCCTACTCATTCTTTCGTTCAGAGTCATTTGCCATGAAGTAGGACAGTGAGCTTGATGGAGATGTCTGTCATGACCAGCTGCAGTAACCCTGGTCAGTGCTGTGTTTCCAAGTGATTCTAAAAATATTCGGCACAAAAATGCCCTCCTCCTCTTCAGCATTGCAAGACTGGATCTCATCCTTTACCACATCATTCTCAGATGACTTTCACCCCACTTCTATCTATTTATCTATCTATCTATCTATCTATCTATCTATCTATCTATCTATCTATCTATCTATCTACCTATGTTATTTAAAATAATATTTGAAAATTTAAAATTATTCTTTTATGAGATTTTAATATAATTACTTTTCTCCCTCCCCCTTTCTCATTCAAAACTCTTTCTCATATACCTTCCTGTTTTCTCTTAAATAAGATGCCCCTTCCTTCATTATTTGTTCTCATATATAACCATGTCCCTTTCTCTTTTCTCTTTCCTCCCCATGACCCTTCCAGTGGCACCCCTCACTAGCTCTCTTCACACTCATGGTCTCCTTGTCTTTGTTATGTTACATAATCCTATATAAATGCATAAAATATGAATACAATTTTTCCAGGACATTTACTGCTATTTATAGGGATGACTAATTGTTATTGGATCACCAGTTAGAAGGTTCATCTTGTGTTTGTTCATTCACACATATACACACACATGCTCTCTAATTTAACGCAATAAAACATTGACTTTAATTTTAGAAACAAACTTAATGTTATTTCTCCTACCTCCCTTCCTTTTCTTCTGTAGTTGCTCTTCCTCCCCATCCTCACTTTCCCCTACCCTTCTTTATGTAACTGTGTCCTGTATCTATTCTCTTTCATGCTCCCTCTCCCCTGTGGGGACCTTTTATTTCCTGTTCTTTCTGTGACTCCAGGTCACTTCTGAAGATGTGGAGCTAGGAACTACAGATATGAGAGAGCATGAGGCCATTCTAATCTAAATGCAATAGCCTCTGGAGTCACTACTTACTATTTATTCTAAGTTAATATAGTGTTAAATATTGAATCTCCTTTTTGGAAATTCTTTTAACCTGTGCTCTTCTGATATCTTTATTGTTTTTTTTTTTTTTTAATTGTTTTGGTCTGTGTGTCTCAAGTTCTTCTTTTTCTTAGATAAATATCTAAAGGACAACCCGAGTCATGATAACCTGTGAGTTGAATTGCACGTGTTTGCTGTAGCTTCTATGAATTGTTCATCGTGGTCTTATTCTACATTGGGTTAAACTTTTAAATTCCACATTTTTTAGTTAATGGCAGTTCCTGCCCAATTCCTCTTCTCAACACTGGGACCCCATCTGACTTCCACATGTGCTGGCCCTATGAATGGTGCCACATTGTGGGTTCATGAGTGTGTCAGTCCTGTTGTGTCTGGAATATACTGTTTCCCAAGTGTGATCCAGCACCCTTCCCCCAGCTTTTTTTGTCTCATTGACTATTATTTTTTAAGTGTATATAAATTCAGATATGTAGACTCATATACATATATACATATGAACCTATTTTTAAATACATAAATTCAATTTGCTAAGGCCACATACTACTATTTGTATATTTATTTTCAGGAATGACTATTTGGTATTGGGTAACCAGTTGGAACCTCTCAGCATCTCTTAATTAGCAGTAGGCCTTTGTGTAGAGTTGAGGGTCCTGGGTTTTCTACTGGCCACTTTGGCATTCCTATTCTTGTTATTCTTGTTCAGCTCATATTTGGGCAGGTATAGTGAATCTCATTAGGTGCAATTCCTAATACTACAAGGAGATACAATCTCAAAGGAAACTCTCCAAACCATTGGTTTCTATGAATTTTCTACCCCTTCTTCTGCAATAACATTTGAGTCTTAGGTTCTGGGGTTGTTTTGTAGATTTACATGGTTTCATGTTCTGTGGAAGCACATTTTCCCATTTTCTCTGGTTTTACTTTAACTCTTCTTCACCTATAGATACAGATTCAAGCTTATCATTTTCCTTGAGTAAATAGATCTTTAATTTTTTCTTTAACTGAACACTGAAATCATGAATGTATATAGAAAATCGGTGTAAACATGATCTTTGCCCATATGTGTCAAATGTTAAAAAAAATAAGATTAAAACATATATTATGACCATACACATCTGACTAGATTTTTCCAAATTAGTTTTTAACACAGGGTTTATCTGTCTTTTTCTTTCATTACTTAGGAAAGTAAATTACACATAACATGCTCTTTCACTCCTAAGTTTTCAAGACAGATTTTTGAAGAATGGTACACTTGGGACTTTAATAAAATCAAGACATTAAATATTTTCTCACCCATAGTCATCAAATTTTGTCAACTATACTACTAATATTCTTGTGGCATGAAAAATTGTTGGCTATATTTTCATATTTTATCTATAATAGTCTTATCCATAGTAACAAATAAACAGGGCCTTGGATATGGCTCAGTGAGTGCCTGTTTATAGTGAGGTCAATTTTCTGTATCAAAAGCAACAACAAAACAAGAAAAAAATGCTGATGAATAAGTAAGTTTAACTATAAATTCAAATAAAATAGAATATAAAAGAAGTTAATTTTTACTTCCGATTTCTAAATAATTGGTATAACTGCAGATGTTTCATGTCTTTCACTTTGTACATAATGTACAAATAAAGCAGACAGAAAATAGCTTAGGTTTATTTATGTTTCCTACTGATACACCGTTAAGTTATCTATAAAGGGATAGCACCTTAAAGACTGTTTAATGTATTGAAAGCATTTCCACTACCTGCTTTCATAAAGTGATTTATTCTATCCATTTAATTTAATAATGAAAGCAAAAGCCTTCTTAGGAATAACACAAAATATTCATTCCCCTACTAGTCAGAACACACTACCAGATAAAAGAATAAAACAGAAATTCCAAATACAGTTTCTCTTTGTTTGTTTAATTTTGTCATCCCAGGACTATGGGAACTTTACTACTAATGAATTTTAATGTCTGAACAGGTTTTGTGGCAAATGTGTTGAAGATTATTTTACTTGAATTTATTTTAACTAATACTTAAAATTTTATCAGCTATGGGACATTATGTGACATTTTACTTCTTGTAAGAGTCCAACTGAATAATCCTTTGCCACAGATCCCACTAATCCAAGAGAGGGAGATGCTGCAGTTATTTACAGAAGGTCCATCCTTTATTTAAAAACATCATTAGTTGTTCTTATTATATTTGAAGTCTCTTTTAAGAAGTTTAGTGTGTAGCTAAAAAGAGTCAATTTTAATTGTTTTCAAACATAAGTTAGCCTACAATAGACAATGTGAGGGGGAAATGGTATACCATCAGTTTTGTTTGGTTAGCTCAGGTTTATATGTGCACTGGGTCAGGCATTCTTCATCTTTTTAAATATTTGTAAAGTAATAATATGTGGATCCTCTAGAGACATAACATTCTATGGCTATTTTCAGATGACAACTATATTTTTGCTTTGATTAATTAGCCTTCTTTTATTTCCCTTCTATTAAAATTATTTTAGAAAAGTTTTCATAGTTGACCCTAGAGAAAGTTTGCCAATGTTGAGGACGGAGTACATTTCTCGGTGTGAATTTATATGGTAGAATAAAACTTTTGTGGATGAATGTTACCGATTTCATCAAATCTGATTATTGTATATGCATGATATTTAAATTAAAATCTTAATATAAAACACCTAAGTAATAACCAGGGTTTATAGTTACTTGAATTCATATATATACATGTGAATATGATTATATGTTAAAATGCATGATGAATTGAGAATACAGATTTCTAATGTTCTCACATAAGTAAATGAATTCTAAGAGATCTTAGAAGATAAGCTTCTCTCTTGACAAATTTAAATAGGATAGGTGTGTGTGTGTGTGTGTGTGTGTGTGTGTGTGTGTGTGTATGTGTGTGTGCATGTATGTCCACATGTGTACACATAAATATGTTCAGGTGTGCTCCATGAATATAAGGTAGATTTTGTATATCTTTTTCTATAGTTTGCCACCTCAATCTGAAGCTCACCTTTGTTTAGAGACTATCCAGAGACCATGCTCTCCCCCTGGATCCAAGTATTCATGTTTGCCCTAGTGCTGTGGTTATAGGTGCATAGCAACTCACATGGATTTTAAATGGTTGCTGAAAACTGAACTCAGATAGTTATGTGTGTATACATGAAACACATTAGCCACTGGCTAAGCAACCTAGTTTTTCTCTTAACTATCTTACATGTTCTGTTCAGGTTATGTGTGTGGTAGGATTTTGAGATGGGAAGGACAATTGCATAAAACTGTATTTTATATAGTTCTGGTTACCTGTTGAGTGATCAATGCTCAGTAGTTTTATTTATAATTACCATGTGGAATATTTAACAACAGATTGACTCGCAAAGAACACAACAATTTTTTTGGATCATCCCTGGTTTTATTTGGCAACTTTATTAGTTTCTATTTTATGTGTTTCCTGAGCATTGACACAACACTCATTATGAACCAACGACTTTTCCTCATGCACTGTGGACCAAAACATGATTAAGATGTGGCAACTATCTTCAAGGAGCTCTCCATCAAGGGATTTTGAAAAGTTCTAAAAACCCTGCATGAAATTGATTGCTCTGGTCATGACAAAGCAGGCAGGCCAGCTGTCAAGAGTCTCCAAGAATATGATTCACCTGCAGCTGAATGAAGACAACTAGTAATTTATCTTATATTCACAAAGAGTAGTTAACTCTATTCAATAACATCATCCTTTTTCTCTGTTACTTAAGCATGATAGTGAAAGTCTACTCATTCTACATGATTCTAACACAAATACCACCACCAATAACCCGAGAGAGAGAGAGAGAGAGAGAGAGAGAGAGAGAGAGAGAGAGAGAACTTATTTCATGAATTTGAGACATTATCCCAAACCCAAATCCATAGCATTAAAACTACCTATCGCAGAAGGTTCAATATTTTAAGGTCTATATGAGGTATGTGATAAGTCCATGTCCCATCACATTGGAAGATAATAGATGTGTGTGTGTGTGTGTGTGTGTGTGTGTGTGTGTGTGTGTGTGTGTGTATAGAGAGGATGAATAGATAATCAGATATGCATATACATACATATATAGATGATAGATGGATAGATGTAGAAGAATAAATAGATAGATGATAGTTTAAAGGAGTTAGATGATAGTTAAACATAAATAGTTAAGAGTTAAATTGATATGTAGATAGAAGAAAGACGGATAGATAGATAGATGATAGATAGATAGATAGATAGAGATAGATAGATGATAGATGATATTTGGATAGTAAGTAGGCAAAATATGGTTGGTAGATTTCAAGAAACTTCACAGAGATAGAAAAGATACACTTTCAATTGGGGTTTTATTTTCTTTTGCCATCATAAAATACTCTGGATTGGACGGGGGACTTGTAACTGTCAGAAAAAAATGAGCCCCCTCCCCTTGAGGCTTTATTTTTTTTCAGAGTATGTTTCTAGCTATTCATATACCCTGCTATAGGTCAATCTTCAGTGTTTTTAATTAATTTGTCTGTTTTTATACCTGCTTATGGAACAAGCACTTTATTGGTAAGGAATATAATATTCTTCATAGTAAAATACATCTTACTTCTTTATACTACTTTACTTCCCTTGTCAGTAACATCATTGAATGAGATGGGCATTATTTGTCATCTGGGCACTGAAAATAAGAGAAAACCTATATATATATATATGTATATATATATATATATATATATATATATATATATATATATATACATACAGAGAGAGAAAGAGAGAGAGAGAGAGAGAGAGAGAGAGAGAGAGAGAGAGAGGCATATGGGAGTTAAGAGCAATCTCTCACTACAGAAATGCACTAGAGCGATAGCTTAAGTCTTTGGCATTATTTTTTTCTGAATT
The DNA here is from genome assembly GCA_902729485.2 of Mus minutoides. Classification (NCBI taxonomy): domain Eukaryota; kingdom Metazoa; phylum Chordata; class Mammalia; order Rodentia; family Muridae; genus Mus; species Mus minutoides. The sequence goes on from LR749508.1 coordinate 533,083, forward strand.
AACATCTCACATGAAAAAAATCTTTGCTTTCAGAGTCTTACATAGAGTGCACATAGGTTAGAAACTTGTGAAGATGCACTGAAACACAAACAAAAAGCATTCTGCTGCCGAAGCCCAAGGCTGAGCCCAGACCTTGGCTTCTCCAACCTTTGAAAATAAAAATCTTTGAGGTCCTAGTCTTCTCATTAAGAACTATGTTTCTGAGTGTTATATGTAGCCTTGGTTACAGCTTGAAAACTGATATGAGTAGTCCTTCGTAAAAGAACCACAGATGTTCAGTGTGTGATATATATTCCTTTTTACCCTAGTGGCCTTTATAAAAAGGGCTTGAAGATCAGCTTATAACAAGTCAACTAATGACATGATATAGAGAGGCCCCTGGTTCAGTGGCTGTTATTACAGCTGTGTCTCATTACATATTAGATGCTTAGAACATGCTTGCATTCCGAGTGGCATTTATCTTTTGAATTTCAAACATTCCTACCATAAATAAAGATTTTATGCTTTTCAAAAATGTTTCACAGTTTAGTCTAGGGAATACTGAAAGGTTACTTTGACTTACTGACATTTTCCCAGTCAAGGACTCCTGGAGCTAAGTTGTGCACTTTCTAAGTGCTCACCTCCACAGACCTGTGTTACTCTTTCCTCTGCCCATTCCCTGCTACTCTCTGAGACTGGAGAGGTGATAATAACTTGAGTTTCACAAAAACACCAGTGTGGGGGACCAAATGAGAACTGGCCTTTGAACATAGCTTAATAATTTCCTCTTTTTGACAACTTTCTAATAAGAGTTATCTAACTCTAACATAAATGATGACAGTACTGCTGTGGGAAAAACATGAATTTGTGATATGTATTTTTCTTTCAAAAACTAAAAATATAACTGCTTTTTAAATCTATTTAAAGTGAGACCTTTATAATACTCCTTCCAAATTTCTAGTTATAATTAAAAGAACCTATCATTTCACCATTTAACAAGTAAAATTTTAAGCAAGTTGAGTAAGGTGTTGCCACTGTTAATTAGTGACCACAGTTTTTCTTTAGAAAATGAAAAGCAAATGTGTGATCCCTTTTTTGTTTTGCACTTATACATACCTGGTAGCTATCTAGTATAGGCTTAAATATTTTCCAAGATGAAACTATCTTCTATCTTATAGAACGAACATTTTTAGGAAGAAAATTCATTTCATGTGTCTTTGATTCTGGAAGAAACCCTGCAACGTTCCTTTTGTTCTCCAAATATTTGTTGACTTAGATAGAAGATTAGCCTGGGAGTTATTTCTGCATTAACAACTGCTTCTCTGGGAATGAGCTCTGCCCCACCTTTGTGCTGAGGCAGCAGCTGGCCATGCCAGTTCCTGCAGTTGGTGCCAGGCAGCTGTGTTTCTTGTCTGCATTTCTTTATGGACCCTCTTACACTCACTGTAGTCACCTGCACAGCCTGATCTGATTTGATTTTCTTCCCATAACAAACACTGCAACCAGAACCTTTCCTATGACTGCCTCCCGATGAGCATCCCAGAGAGGAGATGGAACACAGAGACATATTCCCTTGAATGCATGCCTGTGAATGTGTGTGAGGGAAAGTGTTTGGAGGTGAGACATCCAAGGAAGTACATACCACATGTGATGGAGTGTTTGTGAAAAGTCCCAGATCATATCTCACCTGAGAAGAGAGGCCAGGAATGCTGAAGTCCTAAGTCCTTGTACTGCAAAGAAGAGAAACCAGCCCCATCAACAGAACCAAACATAGATCCAAAGGTCAAAACTTTGCATTCCTACACAGTTAAGAGGGAATGATCTCATAGATCGGAGTTATATTTAACTCAAGCTAAGAGATTAATCTGATATATATTGTATTCTTCAGTTTTGTCCTAAAATTTTACTAATAGCATTCATGCCAACAAGCTGACAATATTTGAAAGGTGGATAGCAATGGCATTCAAGAAAATACCCCTTGAAAGCACCGCTCACCCTGAATAAAATGGCGGAGATATCTTCATTTCACATATAGGTTTAGTTTTGTGAGTTGTTTTGCAAAGTACTTCTTGAGTTACATTAGTATATATTAAATCCTCTAGAGAGACAGTATGTCTATCTATGAAGGCAGACATATAGAATCTTCATCAGAGGAAAGAAGGGATAAAGAAAAAAATTTTTTTTGTTTTTTTGAGACAGGGTTTCTCTGTATAGCCCTGGCTATCCTGGAACTCACTCTGTAGACCAGGCTGGCCTCAAACTCAGTAATCTGCCAGCCTCTGCCTCCCAAGTGCTGCGATTAAGCTTTGTGCCACCACTGCCTAGTGAGAAAAAACTTTTAATAAATTGGTATGTGCTATTTTTGTTCTGAAAAGGTCAAAGTCCACTGTGTGGGCTGGCAAGCTGGAAACTTGATTGACTGAACCCTGGCACATCAAAATTGGCAGGTTAATTTCAGAATTCTGATTTCTTATTTACCTGATGTTTTTTTTCTTCTTGTGGATTCCAGCCAACTAGACAAGGCCCATCAATATTGTCATGTGTGCTATGTTTTGCCCCAAATCTCTTAGTTTAGAATCTTACTTCATTTGGAAAACACCTTTACCTTGATAACAATATTAGTATATGACCAATTATCAAGGCTCCCTGGTTAGCAAACTTGCGATATGAAATTATCACTGTTCCCCACATCAGGGATCTCACATATTATCTCTTTGTTACATGAATTGCTACTCTGCATGTTTAAGAAAAATATTAGAAAAGGTTAAAACAGACAGTAGTCTTTGCATTTTAGACACTAGCTGCGTAGCCTTGTGCTGTATTTCTCTTCCTGTGGCTCTTGATGTTTCTTTAGGACTCTTTCCTTGAATTTTTCTTGGGAGGGATTATCTGGCCCCTAAAAAATCTTTCTCTCTTTTAATCCTATCCAAAAATATGAGGAATTTCTAGAGCTCATCTAGATGATATCTTTTAAATACCAATTTCTTTTAAATAAAATCCATATTTATAATAGTTAGAAACTATAGCAAATGTTAAGAACAGTACATTATAGCATATGTCCTGGGAAACATCACCATGTGAACATGTCAGAGAGTAGAAGGTTACCTTCTTTTTACACAGCCTGTTGATAATATCACAGAAGCAATGTCAGAGATCTTGAGATAACCTTCCAAACAACATGTTCAAGACATGCTTAGGTCCAGTAAATAACTATGCTACTTGCATGCAAATGCTTGTCAATCATCTTTGAGTAGCAATAATGATGAATACCCTCAGCTTAGAGAATTTTAGATTTAAAGTTCCAAAATAACTCTTAAGAGACTTTCACCATTCCAGCATGTGCTGATTTTCAACCAAGGCTACAGATTAAGAGAGACTTTCTGAAACTAATCAGGAGATTTCTAAAACACTGCAGATCAACCTGGCCATTCTGCCTTTGGGAAGTTCTCAGGAAAAAAAAAAAATTCTTTTCCGGTCATAAGATGCAGACAGTGATGATGTTTACATGCTACATTCATTTCAACTTGAAATTCAGTGCACTGCCTGACCAGAGCTCATGGAATAGAAAAAACATTAAAATACAAATTTATGCAAACTAATATTATCTTGGTATCAAGAAGACAACAATTTTCTTATGTTTTATACAAATTAAAATATTGTCTTTTATTACCAATATTTATTGAATCTATTTGATTGTATGTGGATTTTAGCAATTGTTTATGTTTGGATTCTTCCCAATCTTGTCATAGAGTAAAAAGAAGCTTGTAAACTATTATAATATAGTTTACACAACACATTAACAGATCATCAAATGTTTCCTTCTATATTTTGATTATCCTTTGTAGCTCTTTAAGCATTTCTATAATTTTGATTATCCTTTGTAGCTTTTTAAACATTTCTATAAAATTCTGTTCATGTCTGGTCTGTATTGAGGGTAGGAAAGGTCATATAATTGCCTATACAGGTTCTTGGAATTGATAAAAGAATCGAAGAATATACTCAGAAGCTATTCGACATGGTTCATGCCTACAAATTTGGTATTTTGAAAGTTGATTAAGAGGGCTCAAAACTCAGGATGTCCAAGACTGTAAAGAACAATAACTCACTGCATTTGTGATTGCTATTTTACCAAGTTTTGTTACCTTTGAACTAGGAAGAGATAATTAACAGTATCTGTTGCTGTCAGTTTAACCGCTAGTCTCCTTAGTCTTGAGCTGTTTGAAGCCCTTGTCATTGGTTCCTCTTTAACTTTACAATTGCTTAAAAGCAGCTGGCATGCCATTCTCACTCACTGAAAGGCCAGCTCTGGCTTAGTGCTAATCTAGCTGTGGAGGACAGCACTTGAAAATGAGCTATAATCAGCCAGGGGATTTTCCATTATACTGTTTGAAAGCTGTTGCCTTTAGAAACCTTCCACCTCCCTATCCACCAGGTTATTACCTACCACTGACTGCTCCATATGTACCAGAGGAAGTTGACAGACTGGCATGGAAGTTCAGAAGGGGCCTTGGGAGATGGTATTCTAGGTGTCTTTTCATTCACCTTCACATGGCATCCCTATGATCACTATTATAACTGTCTATCTTAGTCCCTGAAAATGTTATGTGCTCCTATATACCACACACTGTGTAATGTAGGTTGTTGGCCATGGTAATAATTATTACACAGCTGTTATTGTAGAGAAATTTATGAAGGAAAATATATTAACTAAATTTAGTTTGCGCAGAGAAAATGAATCACAATGAAGAAAGGAAATGAGAGACAGGAGATGTGGCTGGTTCAGGAGACTGCTGGATTAGTATATATGAGTCCCTGGTACCCCATTCCACATCTAAAAACCAAAAAGATGGGCGCATTGGTGGAGGCATTTATCTCTTAAAAGATTAAAAGTTCAGTTATCCTAAACTCTAATCTATACAGTGAATTTGAGGTTAAAAAGGGATATAAGAAACTTGGTGATGAGCAGGAGGAAGAGGAGCAGGAGGAGGAGGAGGAAGAGAAGGAGGATAAGGGACGAGGAAGGAGAAGGAGGAGGAGAAGAGAAGGAAGAGAAGAGGGTAGTGGTGGTGATTTCTACTCTATGTTGATTTTTGGAGGCCTTGAGGTGGGCAATGAGAGTTGCCTTAAGGATTTAATTGTCACAAAGCAGAACAGAAATATTAAAAACCAGAAAAATGAGCAAAAAAAAATTTCAAAAGGTCATTTCTCTTCCAGCAATTTAGCTCCCAGCCGTGTAGGTCAGTAATATCATAAAGAATTCAGAGTAGGTTATATCCACTGGAAAATGAATTGAGGGCTTCAGGATTTCAGGGATATGAAGGACTATGCTTGCAAAGGAAACACATTCACTTCTATTTGTATATATAAATACATTAATATTAAATTTTATTTATTTATATATACTCTTACATATTACATCCTGACCACAATTTCCTCTCCCTCCTCTTCTAATTCCATTTCTTAACAAATGTTTGGAGTGAACACTTACTCACTTTTATTTCCTAACAAACTGAGTTACGAATATGCAAAATATTCTTTAAGGTAGCTTTTAATCCTGGATTTTGGCTTTCTGCAGTGCAACAACCTGATTCTCTCTCTATTTCTCTCTCTGTCTCTCTCTGTCTCTCTCTCTCTCTCTGTCTCTCAAATACATATTATATATATATATATATATATATATATATATATATATATATATATATTCTATCATATATATTCATATATATTCCCTTTGTCTAATATCTATATACAGAAATGTATATGTATGTGTATGCATATGTATAGCATATACATAGGCTATATATATATATATATATGTGTGTGTGTGTGTGTGTGTGTGTGTGTGTGTGTGTGTGTGATGGCATTGCCTGACGAAAACCACAGACTGTGCTGTTGTTTTGTTCCTTAGTGTTTAGTTCTCTGGCAGTATTTGTCAAAGACACTTGAAAAATAGAGCTTACTGAGTTTTGGGTTACTATTTATACATATACAGGATTGATTTCATTACTGATGCAGCTCTGTACCATCAATACCAACAAGGTAATAATAATAAAGGAATGAGAATTGAGTAGAGCCAGTGTCACTGTCAGCTGCTTTCCCCTTCACAGGGGTCTGTTAACTGCAGAGTCAGTCATGCAATTTATTCATCTAGTCAGGAAGGCCTTTAGATTTTTCTGTGGTTTGTAGCTACAATACTGGGTTTGTTATGAATGATTAGGATGGGGCAGAAAGGGGAAATGTTGATGCTTGATGCAAGAGAGAGAGAGAGAGAGAGAGAGAGAGAGAGAGAGAGAGAGAGAATCTGGCCTGTGGTATAGAAAAATAAATGAATCTGCAAGAAGCATGAGCTTGTTGACAAACTGATAATCACCCATTTGAGAGATAGTAGTGTGAAACAAACTAGGGAGAGGAGATAGCTGAACTATCAGACATTAAAAGAAGGCAGTGTGGTTTACTCAGGTATGAAATTAAAGACCAAGGGAGAGAAGCCTCCCATTCAGATATAAGTATTACTTAAACAGGGAGGAACTCAAGGAGCGATTGTGTCAGCACTCAAGATCACAGAGAAGGGACATTTTAGATGTGATGCAGATCAGGTAAGAATCAGTTATTCCTCTAGAGAATTGTACAAAATCAGCAAGTGATATAAAATGTCTGATTATGAGGAGAGGGGATCCTTAAATATTCATTTTATATTTGCAAGTCATAAGATTTAAAGAGAAAGAGGGTGACTGGAGTCAGAGAAAAATATTTGCTTCTAAGTTTTTAATGAATAAGAATTTATTTTCATATTCTCTCCAGTCCCATGCTCTTCCCAACTCTTTCCTCCCCCATTAAACACCAAGTTTTATGATCATTTTCTGTCTGTTGAAGAAAGGAACATCCCTAGGAGACACAGTATCACAGCAACTCCTTCTTCCTCTTTCCCTTACAAACTTTCCACCCCCCCCCCCAATGATTCCTGAGCCTCAGTAAGCTTTAGAAACTCCAGTATCCTTCAATCCTACACAAAGAACATCAGGAAACTCAAGAATGTTGAAAGTAAAATAGTTTCCCCGAGGGAAGAGCACACCAGTTGGTTAGCCAATACCAAATGGTCAGACCTAAAGACGTCCATACAAGTAATATTATACGGAGTGAGCAAGTTGAACAGTATGTGTTTGTACTTATGTGTGTGTGTGTGTGTGTGTGTGTGTGTGTGTGTTTGTGTGTGTGTGTGTGTGTGTGTAACTACAATTGACAAAGAAAGGTGTCATAATTTTGAAAAGGAGAAAGGAGAGGTATAAAATTAGTTTTGGAGGAAAGAAAAGGGAGGGAGAAATGGTATAATTATAATCTCATAATGTAAAATAAATAATTTAAAAACCAAATAATAAAAACTAAAGTAAACAAACAGAAATCCAGTAAGACAAAAATTACCAGAGCAAAACAAAAACAAAAACAAAAAGAAACAAACAAACAAAAAGGACACATTTTTGAGTTAGTCAACTATCCTGGCTTCCCTGCAGTATGGTTAGAATAACCAGTGAAAGACAGTCCATTGGAAAAAATCCATTTTCTCTTTGCCTGAAAGTATTATTTGCAAATAGCTTCATTGTTAGGGGGTTAAACATTATATCTACTTCCTCTTCTTTTTTTCTGGAAAAAAATTCAAATTTGAACTTGTGATGTATGTGTTGTCAGATTCTCGCTGAGTTTATATGTGTATCATCAGCTCTGCTGGATGTGGGTGCTAGACTTCCCTTGAAGTCACCTGCCATCTCTGATTCCTACAGTCTTCACACTTCATCTTCCACCTAGATCCTTGAACCCTGAGAAGATTAGTGTGAGAAGGACACTGAATTTATAATGGATTGCTCTAAAGTCTCTCACTCTCTACCCATTGTCCAGTGTGGGTCTCTGTGTTCATTAGCATCTACTGTAAGAAGAGGCTTTTCACCTGATGGTTGAATGTAGTTAAGCAAGATGTTATTTGGAATCATCTTATTCTTATGTCCTTTTAGAAAATAGCAGTGCAATTTTCTTTAGAACACACAACATATCTAGCAGAGATAAATTTTAAAAAATAGACAAAAAATAAATATGGCAAGGACAGCCATATATCTGCTGAGTCAGATGCCTGACTTCATGCAGGAAATGTTTACATTCTAAAATGGCTTTAGAAAATGTTATGTTTAAACTGTTACTTTTTATTGCTGTGTGTCATTATGGATGGTTAAAGTGCATATTTATGTGAGTGTGTGTGTAGATATATGTACATGTGTAGGGGCATGTGACTGATGTTGGGTATCTTTCTCAAAAAACATTCAACCTGACATCCTGGGCAGTGAGCTCCATTGATCCACCAACCTGCTTACCCTTTGCCACGTGTTGGGGTTCCAGACATGTGATACACCAGCCTTCATACAGATGGTGCAGAGGCAAACTCACCTACTCATGCCTTATTTGACAAGAACTTTACTGACTGAGCTATATTCTGGGCCACATAATTTATTCTGTTTGATGATCTGGGTTAACACTATCCTGGGCAGTAAATAAATGCTTACCAATGAATAGTGACTTATCAAGTCTACAATATCACCCATTAAATAAAATTCCTTTTATCTTTACTGCTGTTACTAATTTCAAGTTCTCATCATCTCCAATCTGAACTAACCTCTACTTGGTTTTTGATTTTCATGTCATCTGTGGAAATCATGAAATCCTAATGCATTGATATGCTTCCAGTATTCCCTGTGACCCTTCACATACCTACCTCCTGTTTAATGTTGTTCCAAATTTTTGCTGGATATACAGGGCCTATGCTCCTGAACAAATATAAAAGTGTTGTTTCTTTTCATCTTTATCTAACCTGTAGCCACATAAGAAATTGTATTTCCTTAAACTCGATTGACTTCCCTTCTCTCAAAACTCAATTTCTGTTTCATTCTCTAAAAGAATTTTTCCATTGGCCATCTAATGTAATCAAGCCACCCTTTGCCTCTTTTGTGTATCAGTCTGTAGTTCAGTCACTGCATCTGCCAAGTTGTGTTGTCCCTCTAAAGCACTCACCAGCTTTTAATTAATTAATTAATTAATTAATTCACTTTACATCCTGCTCACTGACACAGCTTGCCCCACTTCCCACATAGTCTCTCCAATCATCCCCTTTCCCTTCTCCTCTGAGAGGGTGGAGGGCCCCTCCCTTCGTATTCCCCCATCCTGGCACATCAAGTCTCTGCAGGGCTAGGTACATCCTCTCCTGCTGAGGCCATACAAGGCAACCCAGTGTATTCCACAGACAGGTAACTGCTTTAAGGGTAGCTCCACCCCCTCCCCAGTTGCTTGGGGGATCCACACGAAGTCTGAGATACACATCTGCTACATATGTGCAAGGAGCCTAGGTCTTGTGTATGCTCTGTGGTTGATGGTTCAGTGTCTGAGATCATGCAAGGGTTTAGGTTAGTTAACTCTGTTGGTCTTCCTATGGAGTTCCTATCCCCTTCAGGGCCCTCATTCTCCTCTCAACTCTTACATAAGTGCATGAGCTCAATCCAAGGTTTGGCTGCAGGCCTCTGTATTTGTTCAGTCAGCTGCTAGGTGAAGCCTCTAAGAAGACAGTCACTGTAACATCCTGTCAGCAAGCATAACAGAGTCTCATTAACAGTGCCAAGGATTGGGGCTTGCCTATGGTATGGGTAGAGACCTATTCTTAGCTGTCTGCTGAGCTCTGTGGAAATCAATACTAGGTGAGATGGACTGACACATAGTTTTGATCCTGTTGCTTACTTTTCGAAGTATTGGCTCTGTATAGCAAGTAGACCAACATCACACTTCATAACTTAAACACTGAAGCCTTTTACCATTGTTTCTACTTTACCTCCGTAGAAATTCTCCTTTAATCCTGATTACAACAATGAGCATAACTCTTTTCCATTCATCAGGGACATTTTTCAAATTTCGTTACAATAACCCATGATGTATTTATTCTGCATTTTTACACTAAATATCTCCATTCTTCAATTCCTAGACTGAATGCCAGAATCTCCATTTTTTAAGATAATTTTTCTACATTGGATGTAACTGTGCCTTTTCATTTGAATTTCTATGTCATCATACCATCAGAATTTGTTTCTTTCATAGAGGTGCCTGAATTTTAATTTATTTTACATTGCATTTTACATACACTTAATCTAAACTACAATACTCTAAGCACCTTGCATGCTATAGCTATAGGCATGATTCTGAGTTTGTCTTTCATAGTGGCTTCTTGGAATCTTATTTAATGTGGCAGTTTTAGATATTTTTTCAATTGAGAGACAATTTAAAAAGATTATGAGACAGATTTCTGTACTTGAGATTTTTACAGAATCTCTAACTCTATTTGCTTTTAAAACAAAAACAAACAAACAAACAAACAAACAAAACAAAAAGCAAAAACAAAACCAGAAAACCTCCATAGACTGAGTGGGGAGTAATATTTAACTGCTTCCTGTGTATCACTTAGCCAAGTCAGATTGACTTAAAGTAAATATTCTGGGAGAAAACATTTTTCTAGTGTTTCTAATTGTACAGAGCTGATTTCTCAGTCATTTCTAGACTACTCTTAGCCAGGTACTGATGGTTTTGATATCGAGCTTATAAAGAGAACGAAAATCACAAAGAAAATTGGTAAGTGTGGATAGCTTCAAAGTTTATTCAACAAATGTGTTTTAAATCAAATGATTCATCTTTTGGCATGAGCTACCCAATCCATCGTCATTTATTTCAAAGGCTTTGTCTCTGTCTCCTGAAGGCTGGGGCTAGCCTTATTCTTGATGAATGAGACAGTCTCTGCAAGTCATAAATAAAACAAATAGAATAACTTGACATTTGACTCTCAAAAGAAGGTATGTTACCTCATGTCATGCAGGCAATATATTTGAAAGGAAAAGTATTCAGAAAATAGTTTCAGACACAAAATCAGCAGGCATGCATCTGCAAGGAACTACTGCATACCAAGGCAATTTGATCAAGTGCATGATTCTTGATTAAGAATATAAAGAGATATGTGGTATTTCCTTATAATTTATCACTTTACTTAGTTAATATTTCCCTTCAAAAATGCCTTTTATTCTCATTTGTTCAACTTTCTTCTTTAAAATTTCTTTTTTTTATTGTTTTTGTTTTGTTTGCTTGTTTTTTGAAAAAGGGTTTCTCTGTATAGCCATGGGTGTCCTGGAACTCACTTTGTAGACCAGGCTGGCCTCGAACTCAAGAATCTGCCTGCCTCTGCCTCCCAAGTGCTGGGATTAAAGGTGTGTGCCACTATTGCCCTGCTAAAATTTCTGAAAGGGAAGAAACACCCTACTGTGATATGTTCTACTCATCTAGAATGATGTTTTTATTTTCAACTCTCTGTATTGCTCTTTGCAGTAAATAAATGTTCAGAGTTCTTTAAAGAAAAATAATGAATATGTGTAAGCAAGGGGAAGAGATAATGAGCTTTATATCTAAGTTTCTCACTCATAAAATTATTTTTCATACAAAATTATACATATAAATGTGCACAATATTTGTATGCATAATAGTATAAATTAAATATTATATCATGCACAAATTCCACAGTTTCTAAGACATCAGTTTTAATTGAATTTTTTAACATAAAGGTAAATACACAAAATTTTAGGCTCATGCCTACATGTTGACTTAGATAACCTGGTTATCTATGAAATATGGAACTATTTTCTGTTGCTGGGATTTGGCAATAGAGATCTCTCTCCCACTTTCAAATTGGACTTTTCTTGGTTGTGTCTAATCGTATATATCTTGGGAATGCAAGTCATTAAAACTATATTTATTTCTTAATAAATACTATTGCTCATTTATAATAACTTTTGTCTATTTATAAAACACTGTCCTTATTAAAGATAAGTACTTCATGAAGGCACAAAACATTATTCTCCCCATTGTTCCTTACCAAAAATAAGCTTGCATAGTCTCCATGCATTTCTCACATCTGTTTTATCTGGTGAAACAAAACTCTGGAAGTAGTAATTGTAAAATGGATCTGTTATTCCAGAGCAGTTGGTCTGACAACAGCTAAGTAAGGCCAGAGGAAGTTAGAAACAGAAGATTGCAGTGCAGGCCAATTGCCCCCACACCTAAGTGGCAGGTGTCTCCTTTGGTGAAAGGTGTTAGACAGGTGAATACCAGGATATCATTACCCTACCTGTGAATGAGTCTTTCCCAGGGGAAGCTGCTCCTCTGTCTTTTTGTCTGATTCCTCCTAGACAGTAATTTTCACTCACCATATGAACTGACAGGAATTTATTGTTAACTTCATAATCAGTGCTAGTCTAAGTTTCTATGGGTCAATTTCTTCAGCGTATTACACTAGCATCCAACTAATGTTCTTTAAGGCTTTAAGAATTCCACAATGGAGGATATGTCATTAAATGGTCTTAATCACTTTTACTGTTGAAACTCCATTCTAACTCAAACAGGATCTATTTCATCTAATTATGATACTCTATAAAATAATATGAAATTATGTATTATAACATCACAAGTAACACATATCAGTGAAGACAACAATTTTAAATGTTTTTTTTAAATAAAAGATAAATACATTCAATTTTCATTTCATGCTTAAACAAAAACGTAGACCCCCCTAGATAAATACATTCAATTTTCATTTCATGCTTAAACAAAAACGTAGACCCCCCCTAGTTATCTATACAAAGTTAAGCTAGCTATTTTCTGTTGCTTGGTTCTCTCTCTCTCTCTCTCTCTCTCTCTCTCTCTCTCCCACACACACACGCGCGCGCACACACACACACACACACACACACACACATACACACACCAGTGTCCTACATATGCCACCCACAAAAGAGAACTTCAAAAATTTTAAACAAACACTTGTTGAGAATTTTTAATTGGGAGAACCTGGTGCAAGCAGTGACTGATCAATAGAGTCCTCTGAAACAGCATCCTCGCCATGAGGTATCACACTTCTAAGTGGATGCTTTAATCATTAAGTCCTTGGGACTTGACCACGTGGTATGATTGGCACACAGGTGAGTATAATTTCCCCCATGATCTCTATGAAGTAACACTCTATTGTAAGCAAAGGGAACAGTTAATAAACTGTTTTCTTAGTTCCACACACAGGAAATTTCTTTTTCAGACAGATGTTCGTTGAGCATCTTTAACAGAAAGTGACCAGGATCCTGTTAAGGAGCCCAGCAATGCCATCAAAACCAGAGTGAAGTCAAGTTGAAGAGCTCAGAGCAGCTCTGTTTTTTTGTATTCCACAATCACAAATGGTTCCATCTGTCTGGTTTGCTAGCAGTGTCTGCTTCTTGTTTGAGAGCCAGGCCTGTTCTGCTGTGTCTCAGTCTTTCCCGGAGAATCCCAAGAATGGCTGAGTATTGAAGCAGCCCTATATCTCCCGCCAAACACTCTGCATTTGGAGTACAAGATAGGGGCGGGAAATGAATAAATTGGTTCAGAATTGTTATCTTAATTTAGAGCAAATAGAAAAACTGAGACCCCAGTGATCAAAAGTGCCACTGTTAAATTTTATAAAAAGTTACAAACTATACTTCATTCCACAGTACTCTCACTAATCAAATTATTGCTGATATTATATATATTGAAAATCAAGATTGCAGCCCTAGTATGAGGGTGAGGAATTTGTAATTCCTTATCTGTGAACACCTTTCCCTCTCTTACTAGAGCACAAACAGATATCTAAAAATAATAATAAAGAATGAAATGTGATAAAATAAAAGAAACGAGCCAGAAAATTGGAAAGCCAAACAACATACAAACATACGAACAAACAAACATCCAAAGAAACTTTTGTAAACACACATTCACACACAGAAAACCTATAAAAACAAAGTCAGAAACCACAATATGTAAGCAAATATCTATAAGCTTAAAAAAAAAGGTCCAAACTAAATATTATGAGATAAAAAAACCGCAGGTTTTTCCTTTGATTGACTTTCTTCATTTAAGTATCAATCACAAGCATATGATTTCCCAGTATAGATATTATGATGATGCTTTGTGCTTTAGCTTTATAAAAATATATACCCACCTAGTTGTTATAATTATATATTTATATTTATACGTGTGTTGACTTACCACAATATTATATTTGATCTTTGCCTTGAAAGTCATATGAATGGAAAGATTCAAATGCCAGATTTTGCATTGATTTTGCACTAGGCGGCCTTCAATGTTGTTTATTTTGGGAAATGAATAATGACTCTCAGCTATTTGTAGCAATCTATATAAGCCATTTTTAAAAATGTGTGTGTGTGTGTCTGTGTGTGTGTGTGTGTGTGTGTGTGTGTGTCCATTAGCTGCCTCCAAAACTAGAGTTACAGTAGGTTTGTGAACAGCCTGTCACGGATGATGGAAACCTAAATTAGGCCCTCTGGATGAGCAGTAACAGGCTCAAGTATTGTGTCACTTCTACACTCCATCTTTTTTTTTTTTTTTTTTTTTTTTTTTTTTTTTAAGTGCTGTTCAAAAAAATAATTTTTTTATGGCATATATTACCTAGTTGAAGGTTTACTTTCAATATCCATTTTGTTTCCCATAAAATTCGGTTTATATTCAATGGACTATGTTGGAAGATTTTTTTCATAATTTTTCTTTTGTGCCAGTAGTTATTTTGGTCACTTACTTCCTTGTAAGCTTGCTGGATGTTTTATAATAAGGAGAGTTTTCATGGTGACTGATTGCATGTCCACCAATTTTACTTGCCCTTAGTAGTGAATTATTTAAATCACTTCTCAGCCTGTCATACATTTTATCTTATAAATAAAAAGAACAAAAACATCATAATGTGTGTGTTTGTGTGTTTGTGTGTTTGTGTGTGTGTGTAATTCTGTGCAATTATAAAATAGTGAACACTCTATATTCAACAAAGCATGTTAATGAAGTATTACTGCCATGTACTCATCTTAAAATTTTATCCATTTCTTCAGAATTGCATGTTTGGTCTCATGAGTTTCCAAAATTTCAGAATCTCATTTCAGATATTAAGATAACATAGAACGCCAAGTCAACTTGGCAGTCTGTTGTCTCTCAGGCTAACAGGGAATTGCAGTTCCTTCCTCTAGCTAAGTAGGAAAATATGTTTTTCAGAAAGCATTTATGAATGCAACTGTGAGGCCCATCTCTATGGACTGGGCAGGGAAAGTGGAGATACTGGAGAGAATGCTGCCAGGCTGATCCATCTTTGTGCATTTTGCTTCTACCATCCTTCCCTACTTAAATACATCTTAGGCAGTTCAGTGTGTATAACAATGATTCTTATTTTATTGTTTTTTTTAATTCCTTAAGATATACAACAGATCAGTTCAGCAAAGGCTCATAATTACCAGATAGTCATGCCAATGCCACTCTGCAATGACTCTGAAAATAGACTTATAATATAAAACATGGTAAAAGACACTTAAAATCATTAAAAGCCATATGCATAATTACCTGCTTTCAACTCTGGAAAACTAGTTATATTATGTTTTGGCAGTACTTATTCTTTAAAATAACTTTCTGGCGGTCATATGAACATCTCATAAAACCATCTATTTCATAGGTACAACATAGTGACTTTAATAACTTTTCTGATGAATGCTATCAATTTCATAAATTGTATTACAGTACATCTACCTCTACAGAACAATGGAAATGAGTACATCACTACACATAGTTACATTCTTAATTAAAATTTTGCATTAAAGAATCTGTATGGAATGTACATTTTCATCAATAAAAATTTTAAGCTTATTTCCAAAGCTTAAAAAATAAAGGTCTGGAGTTTTTCCAAACGTGAACTAAAATGGAGTGTTTCCTTGTAAATATGAAGACAACACAGGACCATGTTAGAATATTTGTGTGTGTGTGTGTGTGTGTGTGTGTGCGCGTGTCAAATAGTGACAATTTTTCTGTTAATTATTGGGGGTAGGAATCTGAAGCTTCTACATGGATATAAAAGCCAAAATTGAAATGAAACAAAAAATAACTATATTTGTGTCCACATAATTTTTCCTTTTAGTTTTGTTCAGACAATACAAAAATGAATCAGCTTTCAGGCATTTTCTCTAATGTGCTAAAATTTTTATGGTGCATAGAAAAATTAATCTGCTCTAGTTCTCAAAGTCCTTAGGTTGGTTTGTGTAGTATTCATAATCATATATATATATATATATATATATATATATATATATATATATATATATATATATACTAAATGAATTTTGATGAATTGAATCGGCCTGAGAACAAGAATTTTTGAGAATCCGTGGCTGGCTGAAAGATATTTGACAATTTTATTCTACAGAAACAAATAAATGATCCTCTGGCTGGAACTAAAGAGGTCAAGTCACAGGCATCCTGGATAGTAACAGCAGGTCGTTTGCCTGGGAAGCCTCTGCAATCCTCTTTTCTTCTTGGGCTCTCAAATCTCTCTACAAGCGAGGAATACAGCTATTCATTCCAACTAAATGTTTGCATTCTCTGATTGAGCTTCAGGGTCAGAGAAGGAAGAAATTTATTTGGGGCAAAAGAACGTTTAGAAATATTACTTCAAGAGGTCACAAAACAAGCTTAGCAAGCCAGAAAAGACATTTTGCAGGCACAATAGCTTTTGAAAACAGCAAGATTCTGCTGGAGTTCATCTCAGTTGTATAAACTTGCAAACATGTCCAAATCAGTTTACTCCCATTTGCTCCTTTTAGATGAATAGACTAGAAAACTTAATAAACATAATCTTTTTTTAGAATTTAGTTTGTTTTATTTGGACTAGAATTAGATAATAGGTTTGGAAAGAATAGATTTGGAAATCATGTGGATGTGCAATCATGTGGCTTGTAGTTGTCAAATGCATTGTTCTATTGTACTTAAAGTGTTAGGCCATCTATTGTGAGTTAACAAATAAAAACCCTATTGCTTAAGGACATAATTCTCTTTTAAATAAGATTCTGGCACCACAGTGACAGGGAGTTAGGGTTTGTTAAGAATATGATTTTACAATACTTAGCATTCTCTCTAGTTAACTTTTCTCCTCTATGTGTTTAAGTGTACTGCTATATGTGAGTAAGCTGGATATATCTGACCTGGTTTCCAAAATCTGATTTCCAAATGTTTATGCAGACTTCATAGATTTCCTGTAATGGAAGGTTTGGGTTTTTACCTCCCTAAAGGAAGGATCAACTATGCCATTCTCAAGAGGCCATTACTCTCCGCTGCAGTTAGAGAGTCTGATGTGTTCAGAGTATGATTGTTTGGCTTACATATGAGCTATATGGGCCAGACATCCACAAGCCCTGTGCTAAGACTATCTCCAACTATTTTTAATTTGTGTCTTCTTCCATTTATATGATAAATAATACTTAAATGAAATGAATAGTCTTATGTTTTCAACCATATTTAAAATGAAAAAAAGATAATGAACAATAAAAATTCATGATTCGTAAAACAATGAAGAATTAAACAACTGCTCACTCATGCGTGTAAGGTTTATAAGGACCACTCTTAGACCTTCAGTACCAAATCTTTACTTTCAAGAATATATTTAGGTGTGAATGAAGTTCTGTCAGGCCCACTTCTGAAATTATGTAAATGACCGTGTGCATGTGTTTATGGGTGTATCCCAGATATTGACATTTCAATTACATTGGATTATTAGTTGTGATAAAACACTCCTGAAACATTGTATACAATACCATGGACTCATCTTATCCTTTTAAAAATGTTCTCACTTTAAACATAATAATAATAATAATAATAATAATAATAATAATAATAATAATAATAAAGTGATCAAAGATTGAAAACAAAGTTGCTGACCAGGGCCTCCAGTGTGCTAAGCAGGGTTGGGTTGTTCAAGATGCATGTGTTAGGTTGTGATTTAGTACCTCCCTATCACTAGCAATATAATCCAACTAAAATCCAATAGTCTAATCATCAGAGACACAGGAGCCTCAAAGGTAATAAGCTTGTAAGTGTAGACATACCTATGCTTTAAATAGTGTGTGTGGTTGAAACCATATATTACTTGGCTTTTATAGGCTTTTTAAGAAGTTGGCTATAAATTAAACATCAAAGACATTGTACCACAAAGTCTCTTACGGTCTGATTGTTTGAAGTCCCTTAAAATTCTTAGGTTGAAACATAATCACCAATGTGATGGTGTTAGGAGTTGGGACCTTGGAAGGTGATTAGGTTCTGAGCATGCTGCCTACAGGAATGGGATTAGTGCGTTCAAAACCAGCTCATGCAGCTTTCCTGTCCTCATGCCATGTGAGGACACAGACTAAGAAGTCATTAAGGAACCAGAAAATGTGCTCTGTCTAGAATATAACAACTCGGACTTTGGTCTTAGGCTTTCCAGTCTCCAGAACTGTAAGAAGTAAATTTATTTTAATTAAGTAAATTGAAAGTTGATGATATATAGCATCTGTTCAGATGATATCAAACTCTCTGATCATGAAGATAAAGGAAGGAACTATGAAAGGAAAAGTCTATCGGTTACCTTCTCAAATATCATGTGAGCTCTCTTGCAGGGGTCTACAGTTGTTTAGAATAACTGACCAGTTGATACTAAGTCAGAAATATGTGTAAGAAGTTCTGGTTTGCCATTGTATAGAAGGCTCAAAATAGACTGATAATATACAGTATATCCTAAAAAGCTAGAAGGAATGACTTTGAATGCTTTCACCATAAAAAAGTGATAAATATTTTAATGTTCTCATATGCTTAACATATTTCGTTAGTACTGTGAGTCAGTTGATTATACCAACAGACCTCTCAGCCTATTTTTTCAGCATTATACAATGTTTTCATATAGTGCAATATTACATTATCAAATAAGCATGTACAATGTTGATTATATGTGTCAGAGAACTAATATAATAATATTTAAAAGTTGTAAATTAAAAATCAGTTTGTTACCCATTTTTAAAAAGATCTGGCATGACTCATGACATAGGATCACAAAAGATGCACCACGGTTGATAATTTGATACTTGTGAGAGGAGCATAGACTGGAGTGATTGTGTGGTTTCCATGGTGAAGTTAAAGCAGAGTAAACAGGTATTTGATTGGCTGGTTTAATTTCTATGTACTTTGAGGAATTGGGATTGGCTTTCTTTTATCTGACTCAGAGACTAGGACAGAAAGGGATTATTTGTTTGAGTACAAGAGTAGATAAGAAGGTATTTCTCTCTCCTTAGCTAGTCCTTTGCTTCCTGTAATTTCCTTGTTCCAGAAAAAGGCAGTATTCCTTTTCTCAATAGAAAAGGTCAGGGCCAAAGCATGAAGAATATACGCAATAATATTTACAATTCATAAAATGAAATTTATAGAAGTAAATTTGTCTTATGTTTAGATTGAGGAACTATTTGCACACAAAAGACCTGACTGATCATGGAAATTTTCTGTGACAAACATACCCATCTTTAAATGTAGAGAGACAGATTACTTTTTTCATTATAAAAATGCTCTCTGGTTCTACTGTCTAATCTATAGTCACAGTTTTAATCAAACCTTAATTTGTCTAAGACCAGTATATATTTTCCTTGGTTTCTAACAGTAATATAGCCTAATACACATAAATTGTTCTATTCTTCTGATGCTTGAGGCTAGGAACTAACTACACAAGAAAATAAATTGCTACTCTAATGTTTTCTGTCCATAATCTTTAAAGTGGAAATTATCTGCAAGTCTTTCTTCTACTAAAAGTGTGCTTTAATTATACCTCTCAATTCCTCAGCTAATTGAGACATCAGGTCCTTTTTTTAGAAGCCTCATGCAGTGTCCCAGCTGCATACAGAGTTGAACCATCTGTTCTATGCTAGGATGTGGTAGTTCCACCCCAGTCATCGTGATCCAAACCAGAGTAGTGATCTTCACAGGCCTTTAAAACAAAACAAGCAGAGAAACACATCTCAATGTGATTAGCCTGATTCTAATCAGAATTGTGTTCCCAGTTTATTTGGACTCTATTTCAAGCAATCTTGTTCATTCTCTCCCCTTCATTTCCCTATGTCATTAACATCTAACAACACTCTGCCTCGGTCACTGGGAACCCAGGAGTTTAAGAATAAGCATGTCTTCCCTCAAAAGTTCTGTCAGAAGTTTTCTAATTTTCCTAAGGGTTCATGTTTACCTCCTTTTTTTTTTTTTATTATTACTTCGTACTTGTAGACACCAGTTAATTAAACAAATTTCTTCATTAAAATAAATAAACTAGGGAATTGTCCAAAGCAGCCCACTATCTATTATGGACTTGGACTCGTCCTGTTCCAACAAATAATTTTTTTCTAAATATTATCACTAGTAAATTATAACCAATCATAATGTTGCCTATTTTAGAATTAAACATTTGGTTACCCTCAAAACTAAATAGTATGTTATGGACATTCAAAAATATTTAGAAACATAATGGAGTAAGGAGTTTCTCAAACTACTTTTGGCATTATACAAGAAAAATTTCTATTTTCTGCATGTGGATTATTTTTAGTTCCTCTGGCATGCATTTTGCTAATTTTAGGATCAGCAAATACTTAGAAAATAAAGCACATATTTTCAGACATAAACTGGTAAATACTGCATTTCAAACTTGAACTCAGAGCTATTTATCTGTTTAGGAATTTGAGCAAGTTATGATTCAAATGCAATATATTTTAAAAATGAATATATGTATTCAATATATATATATATATATATATATATATATATATATATATATTCATTCATATATCTCTTCATTGGGGTGTATGTCTGATGACTGAAAACTCATCAGACATACACCCCAATCATTCTCACAGCCTTGAGTCAGAAGCCATGATTTCTTAGAGGAGACTTGCTGGATCTGAAGTGGCAGTCACAGCGAGTTCTCATGGCCTGGCAGTAGATCTAAAGAAAGAATAAAATACCAGAAATTATTGTCATAAACTATGCTAATATGCATATATAAGTATGTATAAGACACTGGATCCAACACTTTATAAGTAAGAAGAGCTACTGTACACAGCTTTATCTTTTCTGTCTTTCATTGTATCTTACATTGAAAATTTCTAATCTAGAGCTTAATCAACTTCAAAGGCTCATTATGTTTTAGATGCAGCCTTTTGCAAACAGCAAACTTTCCTATGAAGAGTTTTACTTAGAAACCTTACATTTACCCCATAGATATCCCAAGCCCATGGTTTATAGTAAAATGCTTAAGATTCTATTCGGACATCAGAAAGTTTTCAATAATGAACAAATATATATTTATATATGAATTTGAACATTAATTTGGAAAATGACAAATAACATTTCTACTTTATGAATCTATGTAATAAACTTTTCTGAGCCAGTTGTTCTTAAACCTCTTAGTCCTGCAACCCTTTAATATAGTTCTTCATATTGCATTGATCCACAATCATACAAGTATTTCATTGCTACTTCATAGTTGTTATTTGCTACTGTTATAAATCATGTAAATTTCTGATATGCAGGATATCTGATATGTGACTCCCTACAAAGGGATCATGACCCAAAGGTTAAGAACCACTACCTAGTTGTACTGTTTTTCTCATTTCTCTTGCTCTCTGCAGACTTTAAGATGTGACTATAAATTGTGACTGTAGTTTCCAGATTTTATAACTGTTCTGAAATCTTTAAAATTCAATAGTTAACATGTCTGGATGTTCAAGATATTTAGGACTCAGACACCCAAGTTTTGATTCCACTCTGATGGGCACCGTTTATGTTCAGTGCACTGTATTTTAGAAGGCTTTTTTTTTTCTTAATTCTACTTATTTAGTTGAGAAAATGTCTATTTTTAACTATAGACTTCAGACGACCTATTTTTTCTCTTCTAAAATATTTTAATTATACATTTGGTTTGAGTTTTGTTATTTTTAAACACAGAGTGCTGAAGAAAATTGATCCTTAAAAAGAACTGCATATATATATATATATATATATATATATATATATATATATATATATTCTGTATCCTATCAAAAGGTAACTAATCAGCATGACTAGATTTGAGCAAGGTTGTAATATGCTTGCCTTGAAGATGGAATACTTACAATGTAGTCAAAAGCCATAGTAATAAAATAAAAAGAAAGAA
Organism: Mus minutoides; assembly: GCA_902729485.2. Taxonomy (NCBI): domain Eukaryota; kingdom Metazoa; phylum Chordata; class Mammalia; order Rodentia; family Muridae; genus Mus; species Mus minutoides. Next base: position 555,170 of record LR749508.1, read on the forward strand.
ATGACACATCAGTGATCAGTGAGATGTGTTGGCACCTTGGCTGCACTTAGGCACTAGGAAAGTGAGGAATGAAGACAGTAAGCTTGAGGATAGCAGGGAATACATTCTGGAGAATAGGTTTGTTCATGGTTTCATTTCTCATGGTTTCAGTAACCTGACATTAACTGTGGTTTGAAATATTAATGGAAATTCCAGGAATAAACATTTCATACATGTTAAATCATTCATGGTTCTGAGCAGTGTGATGAAATGCCATGATATCCCTCTCTGACCCACCTGGGATTTGAATCATTTCTTTGTACACCATCTTTACACCCTTTCTTTGCTACCAGTTTGCTAGTTTCATAGACAATTATATCTAATGTATTATTTTGCCTGCTTTATAAACTAAATCTCTTCATATCTTTACATGTAAAGTAAAAAGTGTTATGAGAAGTTTAGATGTCCACTCAGAAGGTCAGTAAAGACAGTGAGCATAAACGCTAAATGAGGAATACAAATTTGTTGTTAAAACTTTATGTTTGAATAAATAGCAACGAGTAAAGAGCAGAGGTTGTATTATGGCCTTAAAGGAAGAGTTAAATTATAATGAATGGGTTGTCCATGCCACTGTGGACTATTATAATGAATGGGTTGTCCATCCCACTGTGGACTCCATTTGTGAAATTGTTTTGGACATCAGAGTGCTCCAGTGTCAGCTATTGAAAAACACAGACGTCTGAGCTTTTCTCTTGGAATGTATTATCACGGAACAATTAGGAATTCCTTTACAGTTGACATTCAGAAAACAAAAAAAGAAATTATGAGACTTTGAAGACTTTGAATAATCAGATAGTGGATATTCCACTTGCTTTGTAAACAAACAGCTCATTCGAATGCTCAGAAGTGGAAGTTCTGGAAAGCGTTGAGATGAAACTTATTGAACCCAATATGGAGACAATGATAAAAGCTTTGACCTAAAGCTAGAATTAAATTAAAAGAAAGTATGTCAGCCTTCAGAATGTGGCGATGGTGACATGCCAGGAGAAGTTAAAATAAATGTAACCCTAACACTATTCATGGGGTGCACCAGAAAATAGTAATGTGTATGACCAAAGGAGGAATTCCATAGAATGACAAATTTCTAGGTGGTTGATTTGGGGTGGGATGATGGAGATCATACAGCAATGAAATATTATGCTAAATCAAACCCAAGAGTATTTATGGGTTTAATAGAAATGTTCATGTCTGGAAAACACTGGAAAGGAAATGTTCTTAAGTGGGCATTGTAATGAATGGTAAAGAAAACTAAAAGGGTAAAGATTTTAATGGCATGTCTGGCTCACGGTAAAAAAAAAAAATCTTTCAACCATTTATTGTATAATATTTTCCCATAGAGATAATTTTTTAAAGTCTTGGCTCATGTGGACAAGAAATACTGAGCCCGTTTTGTTATTACTTTAACTTACACAAACTCTTGACCACAGAGATACCTCAGAGGTTCATTAGAAATTCCCAAACTCAGAAAGAGGAAGGTCTCAATAAAATCAAACACACCAAACCAGATCCTTTGGGAGTTTAATTTTGGAGTTTCGACTTCCTGATTCTAAGCAATGGCTGTATTTTAGTTACAGAAAAACAGTACATGCAGCTCGAAAAGCATCATGGTCCAGATAATGGACCTTCTCCCTATCTGTCTTCAGACTTTGCATGCACCAGTGTTCATCTTAAGTCTCATACAAGTCACAAACAAAGAATGCCCAATCTCTTATATAATCATTTCGCACAGGAAGATATTCCCCCGGGCAAACTCTTTGGAACAACCAAGTTATAATTCCTTTTTCTGTTTTTTTTCAGCACAGGGAGCCAGTGATGTAGGTTACATTAACCATGAATCTGTTGTCTGTCTTCTACAGATGATAAAAAGCATCTTTTAGAAAGAGTTCTTTTCCACCTTTAGGCTAGAGTTCAATTATAAACTAATGTGAGTTTTATCTTCCTGAATTAAACATTGCATGTTGATGATTCAAAGCATCTTCTTGCTTTGACTGGACCTGGAGGAAAACCATCCAGAGAACGAGTCAACTTCAAATTTCCTTAAAGTTGTCTCCTCAGAACGCATATTGAAAAACACTTTGATATAAGATTCATAAGCCACATATTACCAGAAAATAAAGGGAGAAAATATCTGTCCAGGTGCCTGTCATGACCACAACAGCTATTATTTTCATGGCTAATGAATGAGAAGAACCATGCGCAAATCCACTGTAGCACAAGTTAAGAATTTATTACTATTGACTAACATATGAATCTAGGACTACTTCATAGAAGACAGTTATGTGATGGATGAAGCTGGCACTCTGTATCAACCTTAATACTCTGTACTTGTGTATTTATTCTTTTTTTTAAGGGTGAATATAACCAACATCAATTAATCAAGTTTATTATTGTAATGTCTTCCTAATGTTTTGTTTTATAAAGGACTCACATACTACTAGCAAAAGAAGAAAATCCCAGTGGAAAAGTTTTCTGTGCTACCTGGTCTAATATTCTGAATTCTGAATGGAATACACACACACACACACACACACACACACACACACACACACACACACACAAACACACTCATACACACATAGCTTATGTATTTTAATATGTCCGAATTAGCTTAATGGCTGTGCCAATTTCTAACCTCCACGTGGCTAACCCACTTCCCTCTGATAATCCTAAATTATCACTTACTACATTCTGCATTCTGCCTTGGCTGCCCAGTTGGGCAGCCCTCTTGGGCCACAGTCTCTCCTATCCTATGTGGTGGTTATGCCACTCTGTCTTCCACCTACTCAGGCTGGTTGCATAGTGTCATTTCCTTGTCCACGCATGGCTTGGTTGATCTTTTTTCTCCTTCCTTTTTGATCCCTACCTCAGTATTCCTAAAAGTCCTGCCTCTGTCTGCTCTGCCCAGCCATTGGCTGCTGGAAATTTTATTTACCAATCAGAACCACTAAAGGCAGGATCCCTCAGTGTCTTATGTGCAGATGTGTGGACCCTCATGCAATCAATTTAGGGGGGAGCGAAATTAACATAAGAATAGAAGCAGGATTAGGCCAAACTGACTAAAGTTGTTCCTTATAATAGCAAAGCTAGAAACACCTATTATCTTCTTTACAAATAACAGTGAAACACTTTCATGTATTAAAACATAATGTAGAGTAAGGAAAACTTATTAACTTTACCTTTTTTCAAAAAGTAATTTCTGTGCTTATTAGTATTTCTTTTCTTCAAAACACTATTTACTAATAGCTGTCTTCATAAAACCTTATTAAAGTTCCCAGTATCCAATCTGTCCTCTGAATAAATGAATAACTTTAATTATCTTTTTTTTAGAATATGTTTTAAAACACACTTAAAGTCTTATGCAAAATTGTAAATGCATTCCTTCGTAACTACTACTTTGCCTATTTAGCATTTTTGTAAAGAGAACACATATTAGAGACAGAATTTTAGGTTTTGTACCTAAGAAACAATTGCTCTATCACTGACTTTATCCTCAATTTCCAATATTTTGACAGTTTTATCTTAGTTTTTTAAAATATGAAATACAACAATTACCTTCATTCTTTTAAATAACAATTTGAAAACAGATGAATCAAAAGATTAGTCAAACTGATTCTGTAATATAAATTACACCACTACATTATTTACACAAAAGAATAACTTCACAATTTGAAACTTAGCAATTAAAACCACTCACCATTCTTACCTGAAAACAAATGCAATATAATTTAAATCACTTTGCCATTGATATTATAAATTGTTTTACAGCACATTAAGTATGGATGAATTATGGTTTAACGTGTGAACTAAAAATGCTCTAAGAAATTTTTAAAAACCATTCTCATAAAATATAGTGTCCACAGCACTTCTCTTCCTGCCTAATGTTATAATATCTAATCATTATTTACAAGGAGAGAAAAACCAATTTATGTTAATTATTTATTAATACTAAAATATTGATGAGCCTTGACTAAGAGTAATGAACTTTCAGCTGGTGAACTGGGCTGAACTGGGCTGAACTGGGCTGCAATGTAGCCAGCAGAAGGGGGCCAGTATTCAGAGAGCTGAAGAAACGACTTAACAGGGGTCTAAAGCAGCAATCAGAAAAGGTTCATTTAACATAGAGATGGCTCAAGCTTCAAGCAATTGCCTTGACTTAAGTAAGTGTGGGATTACAAAAGGCTATTTATTACAGTCCAAAGAGGCCCTGCAGCTTGTTCAAAAACCTTTGAAGAAATCCAACAGTTACAAAGCCTTGCTCACTTCAGAAGCAGTAAAACTTGGACAGACCCCCAAAACTGCCTACAAATGCTTTCATTATAAAAAGTTAATACAATCCTCATCACTTTTCCTGGCCTCGAACTATTTTCTCTCTCTACTATTTACAAGGAGCAATACTAAACCTGGTTATTTTCCAAAACTACCTTGACACGTATTTTAACCGTTATGAACTACAGTGTAGCTTCACGACAATATGGAATTAAATGTAAAGCTTCTTGTGTTTAAATAGAAAGGCTTTCAACATCAGCCGTCTTAGAAATGCTCTGTAAGCTGATATTAAAAGTTATCGTGTTAAAAAAATTTCCTTCAGCATAGAAATGAGAGAACTTCCTCTAGTATTTGTATAAGAATTAACTATGGTTCCAAGGACATTGAAGGGTATATTTTTATTAGTGGATGGATTACAAATGCATTTTTTGTATAAGAGTAAGTAAAGAAAAAAACCATTCTCAGATATTTGATATAGCTGTTGCTAACTTCTGCCATAAATATTGAATTTGTTTATCAATTATAATGATTACAACATGTTTTGTTTGAAATCAACTTCAGAGCAGCAAAAGTAGAAAAGGAGGCCAATTTGCCAACTAAAGCAGAATCTTGAATAGATAATGAGTACGCCTGAACAATAAATGACTTTAATTGATATAAAAAGAAAAAGATAACTATTTCTTGCTGAGAAAAAAATACAAATAAGAAAATCCATTGATGCTTTCATCTTGAAAATAAAACCTATATTTTACCTAAGCAAAATAATAATAATGATAATAGCAAATAAAAATTATATTATCTTCATTCCCATGACACATGGGTTAACAATTCATTCATTAAAGCAAAAGTCAATATTGGGATTTATTATAGCAATAGTTAATATTGTGATTTTTTACAAATGAGAGAGAAGGGTGGAAACAGATTCCAGTTGCTAACAGAAGTGGGAAAATGATAACTACTGAAAGAAAGCTTTAATCTTAGAAAGAAATAAACACGGGAGGTACTTATAGATAGATGCTTGAATGGGAAATTTGCTATGCGAATTGTTATGCAATGGCCTCAGAAACATCTAATTAAGAAACAATATGGAGCCCCAGTACAGGAGAATGCCAGGGACAGGAAGCAGGAGTGTGTGGGATGGGGAGCAGGGAGGAGGATGGTGGGGTGGGGGGTAGGGTATAGGAGTCTTTCTGGATAGCATTTGAAATTTAAATGAAGAAAATACCTAATTTAAAAAAAGAAAAGAAAAGAAAAAAAATATGGAACCCAGTGATTTCACTTTAGGGGGAAGACAAAAACATTCTCTTCAAATAGTGTTTGACTCTGTAAGACTTGCTAAGAATTAATTACTTCTTTTTATCATTTGTCAGTATAATCGCAGTGGAACTAAACACCTGATACAGTTATACCAGCCAGGTTCTAAGGACAACAAAAGCCTTATACTTCTCACTCTTGGATGATGTTAGAAAATAGTAATTTGAGAAGTCAGAAGCAAATAAAATCAGTCCGGAGCCGGGCATGGTAGCGCATGCTTTTAATCTCAGCACTCGGGAGGCAGAGGCAGGTGGATTTCTGAGTTCGAGGCCAGCTTGGTCTACAAAGTGAGTTCCAGGACAGCCAGGGCTATACAGAGAAATCCTGTCTCAAAAAAACGAAAAAAAAAAAAAAAATCAGTCCAGAATTTATTTAAGTTTGATTCAAATGATCCACAAAGGTAATCAAAAAATGGGGGAGGGCAAGTTTCCTCTTGGAGTTAAGTGAACTAATAAATAAGGAAGAAAAGAAAACAATGTCATTTTTGTGGGCCTGGAAAAGGATGATATCATAAAAGTTAAACATTGCTAAAAGGATTAAAAGTTGCTCCTTTCATAATTAGAAGACTTTGGTGACTAGTGCAATTAAAACCTCCTGAGCTTTTGTTTGTTGTTTATAATGCAGAGTGTTATACTCCAGTAGGGCAAATTGCCATTGCTCTCAGTAAAGCATTTCAGTTGTCTATTGAACTAAGACTTGAAATAAGGACCTGGATGGATAGTATGTACTTTTCTTCGCAAGAAAGGATTCTAAGTAGGAAATCACTTCAAATATACTTTATCTTACGTTAGAAATGAAGATGCCTACATAGACAGATTTCTATTTCCATTTCATGATTTGAATAACATATGTAGAATCATCATTAAAGATATCTCAAATAAGATAATAAGATGTCTCAAAATATCATCCATGTGTAACAATAGCAATCTTTGCCTTTATTATTAAATAATTCTTCAAAAAATAAAATTTAGAAGTAGAAGATTATTTTTTGGCTATGTATTTTTTTATTCATGAGATTTTTGTTAGTCAAGATATACTGTAATATGTTATATAGCCTAGTTAATGTATAATATACTAAATATTACCATTACCTATGGATATCATGGGACTCCTTGCACATAATGGATTCCAGTCCACTTCCAGAGTTGCACATGAAAATGTTATCAATGAGCTGAAGAATCTGGCATTAATAACTTTGCAACATTATAACAAATAGGTAGTTCTGATGTTTGGTTCCATGTTTTAATACATCAAACATACTTCACTGCTTACATTATAGTAGCGGATTGAAAACATCTGCTTCCTTGCCACTAGTCCACCAGCAGCAGAAACTCTCAGCTCATTTTCTATGGGCTTTTGTACATCAGGGCTGCAATCCAGCTGCTGGAGCAGCGCAAGAGGCCAGATTAATACTCAAGAGCCCTGGAAGTAGAAATAAAATGTCTTCTTGCCAAAGATCTGAGCAAAGGTAGACTCCCCGAGTTTGTTGCCTTCTCGCTGTGGTCTTACTTCCTGCCCACTCACTCTCTCCTCCCTTTGTGTATTTATAGCTCCATCACCAGTTATGACAATTAAGAAAGATCGGACTTCCAGAAACAGTATCTCTTTATCTTGGCAAGAACCGGAACATCCAAATGGAATTATCCTGGACTATGAGGTCAAATACTATGAAAAGGTGGGGGAAAGATGTAACAGAGTTGTGTTGGGTAGGGGAAAACCCTATTATTTCAAGAGCTATATTCTTGCAAACAACATGCTTGCTTATCAGTGGTAGAGCTCTGTTTATAACCTGGTCATGTGACCTCTCTGATTTCTCAGTAGAAGAAATTTGGCAATCATCTTGTCAATTCCTATCTATTTTACAGCAAATAGTAACCTCAAAGATGTCACTTCTAAATGTGAGCCAGTTAGTAATGAAAATAAACATGGCATGTAAATCTGTTTCCATCAAAACACTTGCTATGTTAACACTTTGTTGGTGGTTCCTCATTCAGCTAAGGCATATCAACTTTTAAAATATTATGTCATACAGGACAATAATTCTAGGCATTTAAAAATGTATGTATACATAAATTCAATACTCATATATATGTACATATACACATATATATGCATATATAGAGATATAGATATATAATGTGCTTATTTTAACATGCAGATATGAACTTAAAATTATCTCCAAATAAATATTTTGAATGTTTTACTACAACTTTTCCCCAAAGATTTATATTTTTATACTCATTTTGCTAAAGAGAATAAACAGGACCTCTTTTCAAGTATGAGAACGATGATTCTAATTCTTGAATGAGTACATGAGTGATGTCAAAATAAGTCTAACTCTGCTCATTAATATGATAGCTCAAATATAATCTAATCAGTATCTTTAGTTAATGATTATCTGCAATTAGGGTCTACGGGGATGGCACATTTGACAAACAGTTTGCTGTATAAGCTTAAGGTCCATAGTTCAGATCCCCAATAAAACAAACGTTGGAATATGGGAGTGTGCTAGTTATCCCTGCAGAGCATGAGAGGTGGCTGTACCAAGATACCTATGCATTATTGGTCATCTCATCTAGCCAATCAGTTATTCAATGTTCAGTGAGAGACACTGTCTCAAAGAGAAGATGGCAA
>LR749508.1:563522-647892 GCA_902729485.2 Mus minutoides
ATATATATATATATATGCATATAGATATTCATTTTTAATAACAATACCTCATTAAAGGAATTTTAATGTAAGCCTCCTAGAGAAGTTGTCTTTGGTAAATACTTCTAGACTTTGATGTTAATATACTAAAATTTTTCAAGTATAATCAATTAACATATGCACTAATTATAATGTACATCAATGTACATTCAATGCAATGTAAAACTGATATATTGAAATAAATGATTCCCACTATTAAAATACAATATTATTAATATTTTTAAATCTAGTAAAATATTTACTATTGAATATTCATGGAATATTTCTCTTCACTTTAACTCAAAAGAGGTAGGTTTTGTAAATAGAATCTTGGAATTACACTGAAGTTTTTTCAGTATTAATTTTGAAGAGAAGATATTTTTATTAAAATATTAGGTAAGGATGAAATCTATTTTATCTGTTTTATGTGCAAGAGGTATTTCATCCCATATGAGTTAGACAATTTGATAACTTGTACCCAAAGAATGAAATCATTAATGAGACTTCAGTAAGCATCTTATACTTCAAGACAAAATTTTAAAGGATTGAGTATGATAGTATTATAAGGGTTTGGTTTTAACATGATTTTTTTCTTTACTTCAAAGCAGGAGCAAGAGACGAGTTATACCATTTTGAGAGCAAGAGGCACAAATGTTACTATCAGTAGCCTCAAGCCAGATACTACTTATGTCTTCCAAATCCGAGCTCGGACAGCAGCGGGATACGGAACCAACAGCCGCAAATTTGAATTTGAAACTAGCCCAGACTGTATGTATTACTTCAGTTTTGATAAAATGTGGGGCGCTGCAAAAATTAAAAAGTGCCTGATCAGTTATTTTCAGCATTAGCCAAAGGTCATGCACTGAAGGTGTGTTGAGAGGATATTTAATAATCACACATTCTTGTATATATCATTTCCTATTGGTGTGAACATATATCTGTGGCCTTTTCTATATTTCAAATTAATTTTGTTTTCTAATTTATCAAATGATTCCTATTTTCTATTAGCCAGAAACTGTAATAGAAGCACATTATTTAATATGATAGCATGCTGCTAACACCTGCCAGCCTAGATATTCTAAATTCATTGCATGATTTAATAAACTCCATAAAAGAAACTTACTGATCCATGAGGTTCTTCATTTTGTTCTAATTCTTAATACAACCAGTACATAATTTTGTTTAATTAACAGCAAATAATAATTTTAACATTAGTTTTGTTTTAATCCTTAATACATTAAATACATATAAACTGGAGAATAGCAGTTTAAAATTTTTCATATGTGTATATAGCTTCATTTATATTCATAAGCAATTTGTACAATCTGTCCATGTCACTCAAAAGTAGATTAAAATGTGTCTATAACTGGCAAACATTTTTCTCAATAAATTTACCTTTCTTGAAATGTATGTTTCTTATTTTAGAAGTCCACTGCTAAAATAGAATCGCTGAAAGTGTAGTGATAATTACTATGATGCTAATATAAAATAAATATAAGTTAAATTTATTTAAGAGAGTAACAAATGAGATTAAAATTAATTGAGAGGAAAATATGAATATGTTTATACATGTGTATGTATGCATTTGTGTATTAATACACTGAGGAATACATAGGATAAAATAGGGTATTTTGTGAGTAATAACCCATGGAACAATGAGAATTAATGATAAGAACTATTTTTATAAGAGAAGATGATTTATATTTCTAGTGAATATGTGTCATTTTAATTATAATAGAAAAAACACATAGCCACAAACAATTTTATACAGCCAAAGGCACAATTATGAAAACAGTCCCTCAGGAGGATCAAAGGTCCACACCAGTAATACCAAGATTATTCTAGAAAGAGCTTCAGTGCCCAGAACTCTACTGAAGAGAAACCTTATCATCTGTTCTGACCATTCTAATTTGCCATTTTCTCTGGCAGTTGCATTTTCTATATTCCAAATATTTTTGTCCAACTGTGAAATCACATTGTTATGGGTATGATGATATATTTATGCCTAGTAAGGAGGCACAGGACTTAATAAAAAGTGTTGAAGTCAAAATGATAAATACTTTATAAAACACTTCTTGTCAAGTGGCAATGCTGCTTAACACAAGGAACTCCAGCTTCTTTGAGGTACTGGACTTTATTTGCTGCTCTTTAATGTCACTGACTCCCATGGTATACATTGACAATACTACTTGAGCCATCATTCAGAAACACCCAATTCTATCTCTAGGGAACTCTCCTAAGCCCCTTGTAAGGAAATAGGCATGAAGAAACTTCTCTCTGAAGACATGGCAATGTATTGTACTATGTCATGGAGTCCCTGTGAACAAAGCTTAAAATCAATTGGAAAATCTTAAGTGATGGTCATGAATGTAATTGCAAAATGACATTAGCAATTCTTCTTCTTTTGTGCCTTTTGTGCAGAAACCATATTTTAGCATCAAAATTTCTTGTTTTGAAAATAATTACAAATTATCCTTTCAAGCTTATAAATGTATACAAGAGCAATATAGCAAGGCAAATATCTTTTGTTATTCACTGATGAGTAGTAAGTTCTAATCAGCATTGCAGAACTTCATCCTGTTATAGTGTTACAGGAAAGTCAGTTCTACAAGGTAATACAATTACACTATAGTAAGAAGCTGTGAGTCACTGTGACTCCTACCTGACAAAGAGTTTAAAGAAGGAACAGTTTATGCTCAGAGTTTCCTAAGATTCTGTGAAGAGTTGGCTGGTTTGTTAATGTAAGCTTAGGGGTGGAGGCAGAACCTGGTGTTAGGACATGGGGATTGGAAGCTAATGACTCATGACTGAGAGGAAGCAGAAAGACACAAAGGAGAAGGCTAGAGGCCAACTGTCCATTCACGGCAAAATATCAGTAACCCACTTCATTCCACAAATCCTTATCATCAAGAACAGGACAGATCCAATAATACCATCAATCTATGAATCTGTCAGTGGATTAAATAAGCCATTATGTATGTTTGTGTGCCTCACGTGTGCACCTGTGTGCACATGTGTGTGTGCGAGTGTGTATTTTACTAGAATGTAGGAAAGAGAAATTATTTCTCCCAATTACAATTCCTAAAGCTGAAAAATCCTACAAGAAAGAACTGGAAACTTCTGGCCTGTAAGGATCTTCTGGATCCTCATATGGTGGAAAAAATAACACGGATTAAATAGGATGACGGTTGTTTCTTACATAGCAAGAGTCAGAATATACACATGTGTCTAGGACATATTTACCTGAACACTTAAGAATCCTTGGAGGCCAACGGATATTATCACTATTCCCAGTGATATGAGGACACCAGAATGACTCAGATTGTGTTTGTCCTATTCTTGTATTACATTGTAAAAGAATTGAGGTGGTAAATTAAAAATTGGGAAGGGATGAATAGAGACTATTATGCCAGAATAGCAATTGCAGAGTGGGATCATTATATGGAAAACATTGTATGCTAAGACTATTTCAGAGACTGTGGGGTTCTTTTGTAACTTTGTCAAAAAAGAACCAATATAATGAATTAAAAACTTGCAATACGACTGGCACTATATAAATGATTTATTTTTATTAATTTATTAAACATACAAATTATATAATATAGCAAATGAGAATGATGCTAGACATGCTGACTCAAAAGAATGAGCAAGTACTTAATTTTCTCCTATTTAGAAAATGGCACTAATGTGAACAACTTAATTAAAATGTGAGGAACACACTAATTGGTCATTCAATACCAAATGGCCTTTGCTTAATGAATATATACAAGTAATATTGTATGGACTGAACAGGTTATATCTAGGAATATATGTATATATGCATAAGTGCAAAAAATAAAAATTAATTACAAAGAGGCTATGAATTTGAAAGAGAAGAAGGGGGCATGTATGTGGAAGTGCTTAGAAGAAATATTTTTTTTTAAATTTCAACAGCAAGCATGGTGTGAACTGATTACACATTTTAGATGGCTTCAAGAGGCAGGATTATATTGCAGCAAAGTCATAGATCCATCCCATGACTGACAGTGAGAGAGAAGGACCATTCTGTCTCCTTATCATTCCCTGTGCTGCTCTCATTGAGCTGACCGAGATTAAACTTGTGAACGACAAAACATCCAGAGAATATTAAAGTTACTGCTCATTAAAAAATTATATCCTAGAGATTGAAAAGCAGAGTGTCACCATGTGTTTATCAGTATTATGAAACACAGGCTAAGCTATTCTACCAACTAATTACATACCTGTGGCTAGTAGATAGGAATGTATCTGGCAAGTAGTTATGAAGATGGAGTTTCAGGAGTAAGAACTTTAGGGGGAGGTATCTGATACATTAGAGGTGGGATGTTCTAGGTGTCTGTGGATAGTCTCAGGCTAAAGTACATATATGGCATGATGAAAAGAGGATGAGGAGAAAGGACTGGGCCTGGGCAGCCTCCTACTGCATACAGATGTGAAAGTCTTAACCACAACAAAGAGACAAGGAGTAGAGATGAGCCATTCTACAAGGCCTTTCTTGGTCCAGAATGCCCAGACTCCATTACTCCTGTTTTTGTTCTATTTAGTCACCATGAAGGAGATGGTCTATGCCTGAGACTGCAGTGGACACTAAAGGGGCAGTAGCTGGAGGCTGCCTGCTCACTGCCATAAAATACCTGAGCACAGACTCTGCTCTGTGACTACCACAGTGGTATAAGCAACAGGAGGATAATAGAACTAAATAAAGTGCTGAAACCATTTACAGTATGGTATGACTTACAGGCACACCCTAGGCTCATTTGATAGATGCATAGGAGACTGAACACTGCTGCTCTGCCCTGGTACATACATCATTTCATACATCATTTAACTGCTCCTAAGAAGCACTAAGAGATTTGTGTGTGTGTGTGTGTGTGTGTGTGTGTGTGTGTGTGTGTGTGTATGTGTGTTTTAATAAGTCTTTAACTGAAAATAAAGGTGGAATCTGCACTGTATTATGATCACAGTTTTTCATTTCTCATCTCCACCCAAAGCACTGCCATCTCTCAACATTTTCAACTGTCTTCTTTCTCTCTGTCTTCTAAAAGAAACAAATAGAAAAATAAACAAACACAAAATGATAAATGAAATGATTGAACCAAAAGAAAATGAAACAAAGAGAGAACATGGGAAGCACAACACACACACACACACATACACACACACACACACACACACACACACACACACAAATAATGCTATAAAAATGGCAAAATTAAAATTGGCACTTTACAAGCAAAAGATCAGCAAGGATGAAAAAAAAAAAAAAAAAAAAAAAAAAAAAAAAAAAAAAAAAAAAAAAAAAAAAAAAAAAAAAAAAAAAAAAAAAAAAAAAAAAAAAAAAAAAAAAAAAAAAAAAAGGCCAAACAAAACAATAGGAGTCAATCTAGAAAATCCTATGGGTATGTTTCATTTTGGTCATCTACAGCTATGTACAGTGCCTGGTTTTAATTTGGAGAAAGAACATTTTGCAGAAACCCTTCCACCATTAGATTTGGCCAAGTAAAAGAGTTAGTGTTGGTTTCTGAAGAAAGAGATGAATTATTCATTCTCTCTCTCTCTCTCTCTCTCTCTCTCTCTCTCTCTCTTTCTCTCTCTTTCTCCTGCCTTCTTTCTATTTCCCCTCCCTCTCTCCCTTTTTCTGTCCTCCCTTCCCTACTTTCTCTGTCAAGTCAGAATTTCATCATGTATCCAATCAGGATTTACCAACACAATGGCATAATGTAATCTGAGCTTTCCCAGGACTGTGGGGATAGGAGAAAACCTCCAGATCAGGATTCTCATAGACTCTGTAATACATTAAGCTACAAACTTAGGCCCTAATTCTTAGTACCTGGTTTAAATTTTACACTGAATCCTGAAAGTGTCAAAAACAAAACAAAACAAAACAAAACAAAACAAAAGCAATAGCAGAGTGTAAGAAAAGTAGAGCAGACTGGCTTTGGAGAAGAAACATTTGAGTGATGAAATAAAAGAGAAGAAAAGTGAACAGAGAGAAATTTTGAATTATAATCATAATCCAGAAGTCACATAGAGACAGAAAACACTATATAAAAAAGATTTCCTGACAAATTGGATTTGATTGATCAGGTCTGAAATAAGAAGAAGATCTCATAGTTTGTGGGTTTGACCTTTCCAACTCAGATGTCTTGGGTTGAATCCAGGACCAACACCAACACCCAGTAGCTTATAAGCAATGCCAGTCTTAACCCTGGTGACAAAACAAATAATCAGAACTTATTTCCCCACTCAGTGGCTTGTTATTTACATTACAGTCAGAACAGCAATTGCCTTCCTCAAGATTCCATAAACTTACTCTGTAACTGGGCAGATAAATATTTGAATCTGTGTGCAAATAGAGTCTCCATGATGCTACTCAATTTAACTAAAAATAACTCATTTCTAATTGTGTCTGTGTGCCAATGAATGCTTATTAACAGGCATAGAAATTTGAATTTCATAGAATTGGCAAATGTTAGAAGATTTTGTTGTGAGTTTTTATACCTACTACATAAAGCAAAACCTGTTTTAGATATGAACTATATAAAAAACCTGGAAGTTGAATAGATTTGACATTAGGGCAATTTCTTAATTAATTACTTAATTAATGATTGGTCTGTTTATGAAGACAGGAATCCCAGGAAAATTTCTTAGTGATGGGATGTACACAAACCATCTTTTTATAACTTTTATGTTTTGAAATTGTCTTGAAGCTGACAAAGCACTAACTGTATATACTAGCAAATCCTCTATAATGTTTACATTAATATTAATATTAATCTTCTAACTGCATGAGTCTGTCTTTTCTTAGTTACTTCATGTGTATGAGGACATGAAATATGTGTTCCTTGTCTGGTTTATTTCACTTAGCATGATACCCTAGAGCTTTAATCTATACTGCTATAAACCAAAATTCTCTTAGCCAATAAATAGACATATCAGGTTCAAAAAAGGATGCTTCCCAAAGTTCACCTTGTTTCTTACTAGGAATTCTGATTTATCCAATGAATTTCATGCTAATGTGGACAGATTAAAAACTAGCTCTAGATTTCACAATCTGGCACTCAAATAATTTATTATTAAACTTTAATTTTATTAATGAGTAATGTCTAAAAATATGAGAAATGTGTTCTTTTTTGTTTTGTTTTAAACTGTGAATTCCTCCAGTGTTGGATTAAACTACAAAAAAGTATATATACCAGAGTGTGGAGCTGTCAGTCACACCAGTAATGTTTGTTCCTTATTTCTTTCCTTTGACCTTGCAGCTTTCTCCATCTCTGGTGAAAACAGTCATGTGGTGATGATTGCTATTTCCGCAGCTGTGGCCATCATTGTCCTCACGGTGGTCACCTATGTTTTGGTCGGAAGGTGAGTTTGGTTGACTGAATGATTGACCATTATTGTGGCTTTCCTCAGTGCCCTGACCTGCTTTAGAATCTGAAAACTGTGTCCTCAGAGAAGTCCCTTATGAGATTTGGATGTTTAAGTTTGAGAGCCTTCTGCTTTTATATTCTTTCATCCTTCCTTTCATTCTTATTTCTCCATCATTATTGTTTAAATTTTGAGATTATATCATTTACTATATTTCTTCCTTCCCTTTCTTTTCTCCCTCCAAAGCCTCTCATTTACACCCCACTTTGCTCCCTGTCAAATTCATGGCCTCTTTTTTTTTTTTTTTTTCAGTTGTTGTTGCACGTATGTGTGTATAGGATACAATATATCAAATATATAATATGTACAATATATGATATATAATGTGTATATGTTATATGTGATATGTAGTATATAATATGTAAAATATGTGTATATATGCACACACACACACACACACACACACATACACATACACATACATGCACATATAACATGACTAGTATATACAGTTTTACTCACATGTATATTTCCAGGCTTTTAGATTAGTATTAGATAACCAAATGGTATGCTCTTGCAAGAAAAAAATCATTTTTCCAACTCTACAGTATTCCTGGGCACCTCTAGATTTCCCGTGAGATTGGGGCCTCCTAGGCTTTCAAGGTTCTGCTTTAATATATCTATTTTTGTTGCTCTTGTCCAGTGCATGTTTAGGCAGTAATGTTGGTTGGACTTTCTGGGTGTAGCTTCTGACCTTACAAGGAAGTGAAGTCTCCCAATAAGGCCCCCCCATCTCTATTAATTCTCACCCACACCCTCTAACTCTACTTCTCTTTTGACCCCACTTTCTTTTTCCAATTATCCCCTCATTCTTCAAATGACCCCAGATTCCTTGACACTTTCTCACCCCAAACACTGGTAACAGGGCACTGCACTCATTACCAATGGAGACTCTAATCTTTATCCATTCCAACAGTAGTTGTTAAAAAAAAAAATACTATAAACACATTCTAAGGCCATTATAAAAACTGAACTGGAGGTGTCTGCTCAGTGGGGAGGCAACTCTACATATCTCCTCATTAAGCAACTTTCCAGGGTACCTAGGGAAAAAATGTAATATAGTGTCAGTAAACTTTCACTAAACCATTTGTTTGTTTCAGGGGAATGCTTGAATTGCGGGGTTTTATACATTCTGAGCATAGGCAGTGCATTTATATTTTGTTGTTTTGCCTCTAGGTTTTGTGGCTACCACAAGTCAAAACACAGTTCAGAGGAGAAGCGCCTTCACTTTGGGAATGGGCACTGTGAGTTTCAAAATTTTGTTTTTACATTTTAGCTTTAGCAGTTGCTGATATATGATTGGGTAACCTCCTTTTTGACAAAAGGAATTCGAAAATAGTCTTATGAGGAAAAAAATAAGCATATTAAATTGATTTTAGAAAGAGCAATAAATTTAATGTTCTTTATGAAGTGTTTTCTCCATGGCGGTGTTTCAGAATACTTACAGTGATATATAACCTGTAGTTTTATGTACACATAATGCCTGTGATGAACTGTAGAAACTGTAGTCATCTCTAAGTGGCTGAAATGCAAAGCTTAGCCTCAACTTCCTCGTGACTATGTGTCTGTTGAAATCCAAATAAGAGCATCCTCTCTCTCTTGACTGCCAAGTAAATATAAATGACCACCTTTTTAAAATCTAATCCATTTACTTTATTTGGCTCACCAACCAGGAAAGGGCTTTTACAATAAACTATTTATTTTAAAGTTACATGTCATATAATTGGTAGGAAAGACAATATTTTTCCTCCTCATATCTATAACAACCAACTAAATCTCTACTAAGAGTTTTTCAAAGAAATACACTTTTAGGTGACATTTAGGTAACATGTATTGCCTTGAACAAAGAGATGTATAGTTTTATCTTCTCTGGTAGAATAAATCATCAAACGTGTCTGCTTTTTCCAAACTCTAGCTTCATTCAGGGGAGTTAGTGCAAACCAAGGCCCTTCAGCTAAGGAGCACGATCTCATGGAAGACTAGACTAATGCTTGCCAGCTCTAAAATACCACCCTCGGGCTAACACTTCCCTCAGCCTTTACTACTACCTTTTAAAACTTTCTTTAGATGGACAGAATGCTTCCGATCAAACACGATTTCTGCATCTAAAAAAATTCATTGTGGTTAAAATTCACATAAAATTCCATCTCCTAGTTTACATGAAGCAAACAATAGGTCGAAAAGAGGGAGAATAATGCCTATGAATATGTAAATCTTTGTACAGAAGCAAGGGAAGAGCTTGTAGAGGCAGTAAGTGTTATTCATTGCATCATGGAACTGAAATAAAATAATTCATTCAGTGATAAATCACCAAAGCTTTACCTTAAATCAACATCATACCTATGCAGGTTATTCCAGCCTAGGTTAAGTTAATTTACAAAATAAACTTAGTGAATTATCAAGTTATAGAAGAACAGCCTCCCATTTTTTCATAGTCTGACTAAATTAGTCAATTCTATTCTTCTGAATCCACTTTAGAGGTGGATGGTTGGTGGGAATACTTTCTATACTGCACCATGCTGACTTAGCTATTTTATGTCAATCATAACCCTTATGAATATGGACATTGATAAGTGTCTGTCACCAAGTCTATGCAGATTCTAGTATTTTCTTCTTTTTTATGGCCTACGTTCTTAGGTTTTTTTCAATGTTCCCTATCCTTACAATTAAACAAATTTTTTAAAAAAAATGTATATTATCTCACTTTTAAAACCATAAAGCAAGTTACATGCTTGTCATAGACTTTCTGCCTCTGATTACTACAGCTGGTTTATTTCAGACCATTTATTTGGTATTACTTTAAAAAAGCGCCAACTATGAACTATTCCCTCAAGCCTTGTTACAAATTCTATAACATTGCTTCAAAAGAAAAGAAATGTGTTTTGCCTCTTAAGATCCTGTCTCCTTGTCCTTTCCGCCTGGACATATTTTTTTGCTGTCCTTAGGGCAACTCATGCTGGTAAAATGGAAATGTAAATGATTGTGTTTGCACAGAATGAGCTGTAAAGTAGCACAGCTTAACACGTGTGCATGTGTTTATTATCTGGTTTTTGTGGCAGAGCCCAGTTACTCTGTATGGTGCCCTTAATTATTGGTGCGAAGGGATTACTTGCCTTGCAGCCCAAACCTCCTGGTTCCCAGAACATCAGGAATGAGCAGTTAAAAAAATCAACAGCTCAAGTCCCTAGTGTAGGGACCATTTTACTCAGGGCATTGTGTTTGTGTTTATAATTTTTCACAAATGTCATGTGGACAGAAAAATCAATTTACTTTATGCTAATAGAAGCAAATGTGATTGATTTTGGAAGGGAGAATGATTATTCAAGCTTTGTACTATTTAGTTCAACACATTTTCCTCCAAGTCCTTCTTTAAGAACTCAATTTAGGACTTTTAAAAATAGTAGCAAGTTTTCAGACATTGCATACCACAGTTATCTCACATTTTTATAAATTCTAATGTCACCAACTCACCCTAACATGCTCTTTAATCTTCAAATTTAACAAAGTCACAGATTATTATTATTGCAATAATTTAATGAAAATATTCAACTTTATGTTTAAAATGTTATTTACTTTCTTAAGGAGAAATACCATTCTCCTTTACTATTCAAAATTAGAGGCAGATAAACATACCAGAAAATCAGTAATTGAAGTATTTAAATGTAAGCAGACTGAGTAACTCTACAAGATTTTAACACATATTTACTTCCTAAAATACTTTAGTCAGTGGTTCCCAAATCGAGAAATGTATAACAGCTTTCCGTAGACACAGAGTCTTAGTATTGATAATATTGGTAGTTATTAGCTTAATGTTAAAGATAATAAATTCTTGTTTTAAGGATGAGTCTACATCTGGTTTCACAGAAAATAAATATTTCATAAAATAAATGAAATTAAAAAAAAAAACACAGATTCTCTGAAATACTGTATCCATTGACTGATAATTCCATTGTGCTAAAGGCTTACCCTAAGGACAACTCTTCTAATTATTTATTCCCTTTCCAAACCAACTCCGATTGGACCAATGCATTGTTTAGTTATCTTTCTCTAAATGAGATGCTGGAATTATAAAGTAATTGTAGCAATTACATTGTCTATTTTTTTTTCATAAAAAAAGTTCTTCAACGTTTAAGTGTAACTAAAAAGAAAATATATTTTTAAGCATACTTGGTTCATATCAAAACAATGTGATCCATGTAACAAAAGTTGAAATCAGCTATAATGTTAACAAAAGTTTTGTGGAAATCAATTTTCAATCCTTAATATTAGAGTGTGTTCATAGATTTAATATATTTAAAACATTTTCTTTTGTAGATAACTTTTTGAGCATTTCATATTCTCTTCAATGAGGCCGTTTTTCCAAATTTAAGGTCTTTCATGATATTAAATGATATATAAATGATTTCCCTTTGGGGCTTTTGATATTTTGTTTACAGAAAGCCATGAAAATTTCAAATTCAGAATAACAGGATAAATAATTATGCTATGAAGTTACATTTATGGCTTAGGTTTCAAATTAGGTTTTAAATTGCTTCTCAATTAAATTCCTAACAATTAAGCTTTTAAACAGTATTTATGTTGCCTTTAGTTATGTTCAGAGTCATACATGATCTCAGTCCACTGATAGTACGCTGGTTTGCACATAAAATGTAAAGCTTACTCTCCATTTTCCGTGCAAGTGGTGAACTCATTTGTGAATATGTAAAACAACATACATCGAATTGCTCTGGCTAGGACTTCAAGTACTATATTGAATAGGTAGGGAGACAGTGGGCAGCCTTGTCTAGTCCCTGATTTTAATGGGATATTGCTTCCAGCACTCACTGATAAATGGATATTAGCCTAGATACTTAGAACATCCAAGATACAATCTGCAAAACACATGAAAATCAAGAAGAAAGACCAACGTGTGGATACTTCATTCCTCCTTTGAATAGGAAACAAAATACCCATGAAAGGAGTTACAGAGAAAAAGTTTAGGGCTAAGATGAAAGGATGGACCATACAGAGACTAACCCACCGGGGATCCATCCCATAATCAGTCACTAAACTCAGACACTATTGCATAGAACAGCAAGTGTTTACTGAAGGGACCCTGATATAGGTGACTCCCACAGAAGTGGATGCTCACAGTCATCCATAAGAGGGAGCACGGGGCCCACATTGGAGAAGCTAGAGATAGAAACCCAGGAGCTGAAGGGGTCTGCAACTCTAGAAGAGGAACAACAATATGAACTAAACAGAACCCCCAGAACTCGTGTCTCTAGCATCATCTGTAACAGAAGATGGCCTAGTCAGCCATCATTGGGAGGAGAGGCCCCTTGGTATTGCAATCTTTATATGCCCCAATACAGGGGAAAGCCAGGGCCAAGAAATGGGAGTGGTGGGAAGGGGAGCAGGGAGGGGGAGAGGGGAGAGGGGGGAGGGAACTTTCGGAATAGCATTTGAAATTATCTAATAAAAATATATATATACAGTAGTGTCAGAGATGTTCTGTTTTCTTTTTTAATGTTTTAATTACTCTATATTCTATTCTGATTCCTGAGCATATTCATGCACTTTGATTCCTGTCAGAATGGTGTACTGTAAAGATACTTGGCTATTCCAGTGCCTCTGAATCAGAAATGTTTAGTAGCACATTGGTTTGTTGTTTTGTGGTAGTAACTACCATGCCCATTCACACTATTGACCTCTTCCTCCTGAGATCTGCATTTCATTATCCCCTTCTAGGGTCTTAGCAGAGAAAATACTTTATTGTCCTTCCTTTTTGTGTTCTAATGCAAACAACTTTTTTCTTACAATTAGTACATCTCCATGAGATTTTGTTTTAATATTACAGAATAGCCTACAGATCGATACAAATTAGTGTGATAGAGATTTTTTTTTTCAGCGACTAAGATTTTGAAATTTGATCAGTAAAATCATGCTTTTCTTTTTGTTGATAGTAAAACTTCCCGGTCTCAGGACCTATGTTGATCCACATACCTATGAAGACCCTACACAAGCAGTTCATGAGTTCGCGAAGGAGTTGGATGCCACCAATATATCCATCGACAAAGTTGTTGGAGCAGGTAACTAGCGTGTCAATAGTTCTTCTACCAAACTAATAGTAAGAACGCTGCAGGAGGAACATGAGCTTGCTAGTAAGTGTACTACTGTGGAGACAGGCATTTTCTGATTTCATGATCAAAGACAGGCAATAAATAAATACAGCATTTAATGGAATGTAATTATTTCAAAGGTGCCAGACTTACAGACTCTCAGACCATGGCTGCCTTTTATTTATGGAATTCCAGGGACAGCAATAGCAGTGGCTAAAAGCTGATCATGTGTCACAAAGCTATTGACTAAATGGGGGACAGCAGGATAAAAGTGAGTCTCGGTATAAACAAAACTAGTCATTGTAAATCCTGACTTTTTTAGTTTAAAGGTGTCTTTCAGAGAACCAACAATCAAAAATAAAAAGACATAGATATCACGTGACCATTTTGAGAATATGTTTTAAATAATGTAAAATGCCTCAATTCAATACTCACCTTGTAGGATCTGACACACTTGGCACTAAAGCTCCCTGGAGATGTTCTGATAACCCCATGAAAGGAAACTAAATATTTTTTGAGTTTTACATTCTAAGTTATGGTGTAATTTCTCTTTTTCCTTATTATCGCCAAGTCTATAGTGACATATTCTAACCTGAGTTTAAGAAATGAGTTGGTTTCTCAAATATTGCTCTCTTCTTCCTTCAGCCCGACTGGACCTATATAGTCATAACCATTGCTCACAAACAAGGATGGTTATTCCTTGTTCACTCTGAGGTTTGTTGGTATTTTGTGAAATCTGCATCACTCTCACTGCTTGAGAAATATGTGAAGGAGAGTTGCATCTTTTATTTTGGATTGCAAGTGGCTTTGTCAAGGTATAGCTTAATTCGTTGCTTTGCAGACGAAGGAGTCTGAATTCACAGAGTAAGTTAAAGTCAGTGGAGGTTGAATCTTCCTAAAGAGAATGCAAAATGTTTGTTGTGATGCAGCAGGGAATAAATAGAATATTCTGCTATTTTTGGAAGGCAAAGTATTTATTTTTTAAAAATTAGTACATAAGTAAATAAACAAACAAACAAACAAACAAATAAATAAATAAATAAATAAATAAATAAATAAATAAGCAAGCAAGCAGATTTTTCTCACACCTCTCTAGCTGATACATCGGGCACTATATTTAGAAAACACTCAGCAATGCTTTGTTAATTAAAAAATAGTTAATTGAAAAACACTTCAAAAATAACTGCTGTCTGGTTACTACAAGATTGATGTTTACATGTGGTACAACACAGACCCAATAGTCTGTTCAATAATGGGATAAGACATTCCATGGGTGACCCATTTTGTAGCAATTACAGCTCAAACAGAGTCAGAGAGCTCTATGTAAAGGACTTCCATCAGAGGAAGCCTAGCATCTACTGGAGTAACGATGGGTAAATCTTATCAGTAACCTGGTAGGATCCTAATGGCTCAAGTGCATTTTATATCAAGTAAATTGGAAGCTTCAAAATTCAGCAATATTTCATGTTCAACAATTTTCAGATCATTTGCACATTAAAGCAGCTTTGATGAGGGCATTAAGTCTAAGAAAAATACTTGTGCAGTGAGTTTTAGGTAAAACTGGTTATGCTTCATTTGGTATTGTTATATCATTGTTCTCCTCACAGAAGCCTAGGGAACTTTATAGCTGGTGTGTCAATAATACAACAAACCAATACTCCAATAAAATGAATTGATAGCAAATGCTTTCCCTCTCATTTTCAGTCAGCCTACGTCTATAGCCAATTTGGCCCTCATAGTAAAAACAGAATAGTTTCAAACATCTGACATTAATCCTGTGTTCAATCTTAATATCTGTGCTGGCCTGTTGATAACCCTGAAACAATGTTAGCAATTAGAACAAGGAAAGCAACCTTTACTAGATGCTTCTTACAATTCTCCACTTGCAGTTTCATGATGTGCTGATTTAAACCATGGAGAGCTTTTGTTAAGATCCACAAATATCCGAGGATTTCTTAGGCAATTTATATTGCCACCTTCAAAAATTTTTGAGCTCATAGAATATACCTTGGAAGTCCAAACATATAGATTTTCAAGGAATAACTTTAAAGAAGCAGTTGCTCTGTTTACAATTATTTTGGTGTGTGTGTGTGTGTGTGTGTGTTATGTTTCAATCACGTATGTCTACACAATGAAAGCAGATGTTGACCCTGAATGTGTTCCTCTATTGATCTATATTTGATTTTTGTGATTATTGAGATATAATTGCTCCCTGAACCTGATCTTGTAACTGTGGTAAACCTGGATAAACTACAAACCCAGGGCATCTGCCTGTCTGCTCCTACACAAGACTGAGGGTTACCAACATGTACCACTATTACCTGGCCTGCCTGCTGGGCTGCCTGACTCGCGACTGCATAGTTTACCCACTGAGTTATCTACACACACTCATGAATGTTTAATATTTCATAATATTCTATTGTTCTTTTTATATTCTAACAGGTGAATTTGGAGAAGTTTGCAGCGGCCGCTTAAAACTTCCTTCAAAAAAAGAGATTTCAGTGGCCATAAAGACCCTGAAAGTAGGATATACCGAGAAACAGAGGAGAGACTTCCTCGGAGAAGCGAGCATCATGGGACAGTTTGACCACCCCAACATCATCCGACTGGAAGGCGTTGTCACTAAGAGTAAGTAAAATCACAAGGCCAGGTTTTGTTTATGCTGAGTAGATATTTCATAAACTCATTGTTGAAGCATTTTGAGATCGCAAGAAGCTTGGTTCTAACTGAAATTCTGTTGAGGATGATATTTTTTTTTCTGGCAATAGGTTAAATGCCAGTGAGGGTCTCTGACTTCTGACACTAGTCCATGGATTAAAAGATTTTCTTGAAGAGAATTGTGAAGAATAATCTTGTTCTCAAAGTAGCAGCATAAGTAATGGCTGGAGTTTGACAGGAACGCCCAACTAGAGCCTTTTCTTGTATTACTCATCAGCTCTGTAGAAACTCTCAGATCTTTGGCCCCTTGCTCTCCTCCTGCCTTTAGGAAAATTACAGGCATCTTGGGGATGCTTCTACGAAGGAAGAATGGGACTCACAGGAGACCCAGAGCTTCTCCTTGCTCCCCAATGGATTTCAGGGAGTTCTGACCTAGGCGCCCAATGGCTTCCTGGCTGCACTGGGGAGCCTCTGGCTCAGGGTCATTGCTGAGCTCTGGATTTATATCCATGTTGGTTTCTTCAGCCAGCATAAAAAAGATCCTGTGTGGCAGTTCTGCGATTCTTGGCTTCAGGCCCAATGTAAACCTCTAGAGAATGGGTTGTGGATTTTTTTTTTCTCTCTCAAGATTTTGGATCACAGGCTGAAGAGTTAGTAAAATTGGCAACAGACTCTATCCAGTGAATGACAACATATGGCAGAAAATTTGGCATCTTTTAGGGGATAATTCATTGGCACCACATTTCCATACTCTATGGTTACCAACAGGCATTTCCCGTTATATTTTGCACAGTGATATTTTTCTGTAACATTACATGCAGGCCTTTACAAGTGGCACTGATACCTTCTCCCACCTTAGGGTAACTCAAAGGTACTTCCTTCTACACAAAAGAAACACTTTGATTTTCCTCTTGAGTTTTGATGTGAAATAAATACAATTAAGAATTTAACAATTGAACCTAATAACAACAATAACTTTATTAATTTCAACATCGACAACATAACCATGGGTAATCTGGTATTTATTTCTTGCCTCTGCATTTGTAAAGTTCAGGTGATATTAGCAATTATACCGAAATATTTGCTGATGAAACATATTTGTTTTAAAAATTAATGAAAACATTGACAGTAAGGTGGAGATTATGAAAGCAAGTGATTCTACTGTTCCTTTAGGGGAAGAATTGTTTTAGATGGATCGCATTTCATTGGCTCCTCAGAATCATTTAGACACTTAATATCCATCATGACATCTTGATCAAGCTGTTGTTCTATGGATCTGGAATCCAACTGGGGAGGTCAATCCATTTGTACCTATGCAGCTCTTCATCTTATTCTCTGTTGTTACACTTACCAGGTCTCATTTTATGTCATTTTATGGTCTGCTGGTTTGACATTTACTGTGGTAGTTCTTACATTGTCATTACCTCTCAGTATATTAGAATCGGCCATTTCTCTTTTCCATTTTCACGATCAGCCACACAGCATAAAGTTCTTGTCTAGAAGTCACTGCAGATAATGAGAAATATAACTTAACCATTGTCCATTTAAACTCTATTCCCTAATGTGAACAATAGCATATTTCCACATTTCAATTTTCTTCTTGTAGCATGGAGTGTGTGTGTGTGTGTGTGTGTGTGTGTGTGTGTGTGTGTATTAGGGCATTTGTATATAATACCACATTGCATGTGTAAAGGTCAGACACAACCAAAGAAGCTAATTCTACCATATAGATCCTGCATACCCAACTCATAGCATCCAATCTGGCAGTAAGTGCATTTACCTGCTGAGCCAGTTCACCGTCCCAGTTTTCTATGTTATATTCTCATACTCACTATGTTATTTTTCTATTTTTGAAAATCTTCCCTAAAATATTGTTCATAGCAAACAGCCTTTCAAATTTCTAAAACTTTGGGGATTAATGTGTTAATGTTAAACCCTAAAGCAAGGGGCTGGGTAGGCTATTCAGTGCTCAGAAGCACTTGCTGACATGAAGTGCTGAAAGGGAAGAAGGCAGCAGGATTACTGTGTCTACTGGGCACAGAGTCCTAGTGTCAGGCTTAGTGAGGAACCCTGTCTCAAGGGAATGAGACAGAGACAAATAGAGGAAACACCATAATTCCTATTGACTCTAGCATACTTGTGCACAGTTCCATTTACCACACTCGAAAACTCAATACATAAGTGAAAAATAAATTGAAATACCCAAACGAGACACTATTCCTAAGCAATGTTAGAGATATAACTAAGTTTAGCCACTGGTCAAAATAAATATATAATTATCCACTGTGTTAGGAATCAAACATGAATTGAGCAAAATGATTTACATGTATATGTATATATATATATATATATATATATATATATATATATATATATATATATGCATATATGGCTATATTTTATATAGTTAAATATATTTATATATTTGATATGCATATATATGCATATAAAAACTTCCATGAAAAAGGAGGCAACACATTTAAGAGTGAGAAGAGGTATGTAGGAATGATTCCAGGCAGGAAAATGATGTAATTCAGGAGGTAGAGACAGTGAGCAGGATGTAAAGTGAATAAATATGAATAAATAAATAAATAAATAAATAAATAAACAGATGTAAAAGCACAAAACAAAAAGAACAAAAGGGGTAGAAAGAAAAGGAAAGGAAAGGAAGTAGCGTAGAAGGAGAGGGACATGAATTGCTGAAAAGAGGCTTTCAGTGACACTGAATTGAGTGTTTTTCACAGGCGCTCACTTACATAACTGATTGTTTCAATCAGAGAGTGATGGAGAAAATGATTACCTTTCAGCCTGGATAGGTTTGTCACTCATTTTTCCAGCATAAACATTTAAGAGAGAGTGGGTAAAATTGACCATCAAACAAAATTCTAGGTTTGAACTGATGCTAAGCAATGGGTTCTAGGACTTCATCCACCAGGGGTTGTTTCCTTCCATTCCAGGTCTGAACTGATTCTAAGCAATGGGTTCTAGGACTTCACCCACTGGGGCTTGTTTCCTTCCATCTCAGTGTCAAGGAGATAGTAAGAGCCACCTGTCTGCTGTGCCTGCAGTATTTATTGCATTTAAATCAATGTAAAACAGTAAATATCACAGGAAGTGTCATTTGCATTTAAAATAAAATGAATTACAATATTCAAAGAAAAACAGAAACAATAAAATATCCAAAACAATCCCCAAGACAAAAAAAAAAAAAAAAAAAAAAAAAAAAAAAAAAAAAAAAAAAAAAAAAAAAAAAAAAAAAAAAAAAAAAAAAAAACAACCCCCAAAAAAAAAAAAAAAAAATACAAAAAAAAAAAAATTAAGGCCAACGGCTTTTAATAAACTGCAGATAATAAATAGTAGATAGGATGAGTTGAGCATCTTAGTCAAGTCTGATTCCAGAGCATCCTAGTGTCAATCACAACTACCATCTTGGAGTGAAAACTTTAAATGTGCTATATCTCCCTGGTCAAATAAGAACAAGCCGACAACATAAATACAGCCACATACACTGTAGGTATATATAGAGTATGCTGCGTCGAGTTTGATTCTGAGCTCCTCCATGTCATGTGTAAAATTTCTAAATCTGGCACCCAGTCTGGCACATGTTTTTAGTATCATCTTAATATGCTTCATTTAATATAAAATAAAGCTAATCTGCCTCTACATGTTAGCTATTTTCCTGCAGGTTTTGTTTTCTAAACCTCTCTGGCTTATAAATAAATCTGTCTCTAAAGTCCAGAGATGGATGGACATGCACAAGCTGCATGAAGTCAAACTTGATTTTTATGCACAAGACGGTATTTACAAAGGAAACATGAGCCCGTTCTTGTTTTCACTAGGAATTCAGTGGCTCCGAAGTCAAATTCCAAGTCAACCTTACTCAGTTTGAGACCTCTTGCGCATTAACCTGTTACAGGTGCTTCTTCAAGTGAAACAAAGAATTATCAGAATTGTGATATTTTTAGACATTTTAAATATTGTATACTATATACAAGACTAGTGTATATACAAGACTAGTATATCCTACTTATGACTAAGCATGAGAAAATGAGTCACCAAATGGAAATTTTAGAGAATAATTTCTAGGGGTTTTTTTTTTTCTTTCTTTTGCTTAAAAGCCATTTTTTTTATTATTGCTATTAATTGTGTGCAGGAACCACACAACCTCTGTAATATGCTATTTTCAGATCTCTTTTTTGGAAAGATCATTATATAATCATTACTTTTTCATTTATTTGAGTTGAGCCATAAACAATGTTAATGGCATGGTACGTGCTGAGCCTGATGGCCCTGAACAGGAGAAGGTGATAGAGCCTCTGATCTTCAAAGTAGCAGAAGGCTGCGGCGCACTCTGAGCAGAGCTAGGTACTAACATGTGTTATCAATTTTACTGAAGTTCAAAAGGATGCAACTTAGTTTCAGCAAATGTTTGATATTTCTGCCATCACACCATTAGTTAACTGATGTTCAGGCTCCAACAGTAATTACCATTGGCAAAATTTTACCTAGTAGCATTTTTTTTTTTTTAGTGTACTGATATATTTTACCCTTGAATTATTTTCTAGAAATGGAAAGAAATGGATTTGGGCAATTTTGCAGCATCAAAAAGATTTATTACATATTTAATAAGTAATCTTGCACAATTATCGATAGTATGGATGGTGCATTATAGGATTTCTTATTTGTTCCTTTGGATGTTTATATTGCATAAAAAATAGATATTTCTATTCACTTTACCTAAAATGAGAGCAAATAGTTAGTAGATGTCATACTTAAGTGACAATACAAGGGTTCATTACTTCATTTGCTTCTTCTCTCTAAAAGTCTCATCTGTTTCCTCTCATACTATATAGTTCCTATGACTTTCTCTGAGAAAGAGAAAGTACATACATGGAGTTTATGTCACCAGTTATGAGAAGGGAAGCTGGTGATGACGCAAGCAACTATGACAGAGTCACAATTGCAAATTGGCAGTTGAGTCAAGACTCATGCCCGCATGCTATGTAACTTAACCAAGAAGGTCTTTGTCAGTATTTTTAAAGGAAACTAAGAAGAGAATGATGTTTTAATGTTTAATGGATTTGGGCAATTTCATTTTCTACTGGTCACTAATGTCTTCTGCATGGCTAAATTGGAATTGCCATGGAATTGGTGTTGCAGATTTTTCTCATTTAGATAAATGGCATGGTTTCCTGGCATTTTGGAAGATTAAATATTGAAAGACTATATTTAATCCATGTCGATGGTGCTGAACCCAGTGGCTCAGAACTGGTCATTCGTAAAGACTGAGACTGAGGAAAGTGCAGCCAGGAGTGGGTCAGCTGTGTCCCACCCTTTCCCAGAGATCTTTGTGGACTAGCAGAAAGGCTGTAAGAGCTGGAAGGGGGGAGGTCGGTGGCTCTATGGAGACCATGCTTTCAGGGCATTACAGTGCAACAGTACATATGAGCTCACAGCAGTTATGGCAGCATGGGAATGAAAGTCAAGCCGAAGGTCAAGCCCGGCAAAACTCCATCATGGAGGTGGGAGATGGCATGAAGTGTCACCTATAACTAAGGAGGTATTCAGAAATGATAGCTTCTGGGAGAGGGGGGAATCCTTCTTGTTGGTATGTTAATGAGCTGGAGACATGGCTTAGTGGGTAAAGTTCTTGTGCACAAAGATGGTGAACTGGATTTTGATCCTGAGCACCAGTGTAAAAACTGGATAGGGATGTGTGCACAACTCTTAACTCAGTCCTTGCGGTAAAGGGAAGGTGAAATATAGACAGGTGGATCCCCAAAGCTTGCTGATATTTCATTCTTGTGTAATTAGTGAGTTTTGGGGGTCACTGAAAAAATTCTGTCTCAAAAAAACGTAAGCAGAGAACAATAGAAGGGCAAACTGAAATTTGATCACATGCCTCTTTGAGAATTTGCGCATATGTGCACACACATGAAAATGTACACATTTACAACACATTCCACTTTTTAAGGAAATCCTGTCTACTTTAACAGCAGCAGGATTGAAAGATTTAACATCGAGGTCACAATGGTCATTGATGAGGGATGCTTGGAAGGTTTTCAGACCCAATATATGAAAATGCAGGGACCAACCTTAGTCAACCATGACCTCCACACATTGCCACAGGCTTGCTGCTTGGCTGTGCAGTTGAAAACTTGACTCAAATGGACTTAACCTCTGCTTTCATTAGCACATGCATTTGTGGCTATGACTGTGCTTATTCCAAAAAAAAAAAAAATGCTTCAGTTAAAATGTGATCAGGAAATATACCTTGTATCTTTATAATGGACTATTGAGAAAATACTAATCTTCCCTTTCTTTTAATATTTTCTTCTCTGATATTTTTTGTTTCTTCTGCTATAGACAATGGTTTTAACTTTGTATCACACCCATATATCAAAGTGTGCTTAAGGAGCCATGCATTACACAGCAGTAATCAACTGTACAAGAACCTGACACAAGAAGAAGACCATGAGTTGAAGGCCACCCTGGACAATACAGAAAGTGCCAGGCTAGCTGGGGACACTTAGGAAGACTCTGTCTCAAAACAAACAAGTAAACAGCATATCCAAGACTAAAAATAGCAATTTACTGTGTTAGAAATAATTAGTATGGTTTGGGAGCACCTAGACTTTTCTTTAATATTGATCAATATTTTAAAATTTGAATGTAAATATGTTTAACCCCCAAAATGAGATTAGAGAAATTTAAAGACAAGATGATTATACTACCTATATTACACCATCCAACTCTTGTTTTTAAGGAAATCATGCCTAAGATAATTGTAGTCATCAATATATATGCCTTAATCTGTAATTCTTAGATGATTTCATTGGGCAGTGATTTCTAATCACTCTGAGCTACTGCAGATAATTGAAAAAATGACCTTATAATAACAGACTGGCTTAGTTCTTTACTGTATTCCTGTGACAG
The DNA here is from genome assembly GCA_902729485.2 of Mus minutoides. Lineage (NCBI taxonomy): Eukaryota > Metazoa > Chordata > Mammalia > Rodentia > Muridae > Mus > Mus minutoides. The sequence goes on from LR749508.1 coordinate 586,682, forward strand.
GCTATTTCTTCTTTCTTTTTAAACTTAATAAGTTCAGGAGTGAAAGTGAAACTGTAGTATGAAATTTGCCTCAATGATTTTGGGTGAATATTATTCAGCTAGTCATAGGCTAGAATTTTCCTTGTGGCTTATTACATATTGCAAGATGTCTAGATCTCCAGTGACAATAAATGATACAGGTTTCATTTTGAGAAAGCAGATTGTGTCATGTGCTAATTAAAGCACACAGGATGGGTCGTGCAAACTTTAGTACCAGTACATTGCATAATGTGCAGATGAACTGGTATTTTGTAGATTGTTCCCCACTACATTTAATGCATGCTGCAGCAAAGTCTCACCACTATTCCAGAGATCACAAAAGGAACTCTAAGTTAGGATATTGCTCTCCAAGTGATTCTGTTTGCTCTTTGTCTGTACATTTAGGATGCTGGATCTTTGAACTTAATGCAAAGCACATTTCCAGACTTGCCTATCTTAACTGAAGTGTTTACAAATACCTAAATTAGAAGAGCTAAAGGCAGCCTGATCTCATTTCTGGATGGTCATGGGGCTATGGCTTAATTGACTGGTTTGACTTCTTAGCTACTTTTATTTCCTTTGCCAAACATTTTACAAGACATGCTAATGAGAAATGAAATGCCCATAAGGCTGAAAGCCAGAGGAAATCCACGATAAGCAGAGAGCTCAATGGTATACAAAAGCAGCAACCAGCGAAATGAAGCAGAGTTTCTTCAACTACTTTTGAACCATGCACTCAGGTTTGGTAGCATATTATTCTCCCCAGAATTGTATTAGGAAGGAGCACAGACCCTGATAATGATCTGAGGAGACTTAGAAGAAGCAGGCTTATTTTTCATTCATTCATTCCTAAATCATTCTTGTACTTTAGTAAAAGACAGGGCTGGAAGTTTCATAGAATATAATGTTTCTATGCCAAAAGTAAAGCTTGCATTTATTCTTGAAACTTGTCAAACTAAGGTTTAGCTAAGATTTGGAAAAAGCAAGATATATGATTAAATTAAAGGGATACATTGATGTGGCCCTAAAAAAATATAAATAAACTGATGCCTTAATGAAGAAAGGCCAATATATCAGTTGATAGTAATATATGTAAAAAAATTTATCTGAGCATTTTCATGTAATTTAAATATGTGGCTATTTAATTTAATTAAATTATTAAGATATCAAAATTATAAGTGATGTACGAATAATCTCCATTGTACTGATTCAGTATATGGTGCTGACTTACACCTATAAAAGGAAACTGTAAAGAAATTAATGAAAGAAACAAGGATAATTAGTACTATCAAAAAAGGCAAACTAACTGAGAGGGTAGCTTAATTGGTAGTGTTTGCCAGCACACATGAGGTCCAGTGTCTGATCCCAGCACTGGACAGACAGGGTATGGTAGATGTGCATATGAAAGAAAGGCTAGGATCAGAAGTTCATTGCCAGGCTATACTGTGTAGTGAGTTCAAGACACATCTAGGCTACATGATAGCCTGCCTTAAAAATAAAAGATAACTAATACAATAAGGAAGGAAAATATTCATATTATTAATATTACTGACATTTCATTTATTAAGTTTCATATTATTAATATTACTGAAATTGATATATATGAAGTAAAATAATATTTATGAAGACTATGGAGAAAAATAATTAAAACACAAAAACAAAACAAAACAACTCAATGAACTGATTTCCAGAGAAAACACTTAAATAGGAACTTGCTACTGTGTCATGCATTTAGTTGGACATGATTGTTTGACCAGAGCCTGTCCTGTGGTCAAGGACTTTCAAGAACTCACAGCCCTAACTTAACCTGGGGCCACTAGACTTGGAAAAATGATCATAAAATGGTGGATGAAATATTTTGCTCTATGAAAATGTAACTATAGGCAGAATGTCATTAAAAACTGAAGGCACAGAAGCTAGGGAGAATCATAATAGTCTGACCCATAACCTCCAGCTCAAGAAATGTCACTGAGAAGATAACTGAACATTAATTCCCTAAGTAATCTCAGTGTGGGGATTGGTTTTAACTGTCAATCTGCCATAGCCAAAAATCTGTGCAAAAGGCATTAATGAACAAATGTCTTGATAGTGTGACCTAAGATCCTGTCTGTGTGAGCCTGTCTTGACTCTGCCTCTAGATGTGGACAGTCTCAGCCTAAAGCAGATGGGATCATTCCCTAGGTTCATGCCCTACACTTTTAAAGAACAAGACAGTAAGCAGATTCCATATATATATGCATTCACTATCTCTCAGCTCTTTTTTTTTTTTAATAATTTTTTATTCTTTAATCTTTTTTTTTTTTTTACAGCCTAGTCATTATCTCCCTCCCAGTCCACCCTCTGACCATTCCTCATCCCATAACTCTTCCCTGCCACGTGTCACTACTCCTCCAGACCTCCCAACTCCCTGGGGTCTCAAGTCTCTCTAGAGTTAGGTGATTCTTCTCTCACTGAGACCAGACCAGGCAGTTCTCTGTTCTGTATGTGCCTTATATCAGCTGGTGTATGCTGCCTGGTTGGTGGTTCAGTGACTGAGAGATCTCGGGGGCCCAGGTGGGTTGAGACTGCTGGCCTACCCCTGGGGTTGCCCTCCTCAGCTTCTTCCAGCTTTTCCCTAATTCAACCACAAGGGTCCACAGCTTCTGCCCCTTTGTTGGGAGTAAGTATCTGCATCTGATTCTTTCAGCTGCTTGTTATGCCTCTCAGAGGGCACCTATGCTAGGCTCCTAGCCTAAGGGGAGGGTCCGTGGCCTGACAATCCTACTGATGCTGATTCTCAGTTCTTAACTGTGAAAATAACTCACTGCTTCCTTTCTTGCTGCCTTTAACCCTCACAAAGTAATAGACTACAATGTGAAAATGTGAGCAAAATGTATTTTTTAACCTGATTTGCTTTGTGTCACAGTATTTTATCACAGTAACAGAAGTGAAACTAAAACAATAAGGGTGAAGATGAAAAGCCTGGTTCTCAATAAAACCCTAGAAGCAAAGGAATAAAGAGACACTCCTGAATATCTTGTGGCTGGGCAACACTGTGATAAATTATTTAATTTAGATTAAGTAGCTTATAGAACCTTTGTTCTGCCACCCAGCCTTCTGTATATTTTGCATTTTATTTTGAAACATGGATTTTTTTTTTATCACAACACTGTAGAGTTTAGAGAACACAAATATTTCTTATGTTTATTATATATGTCAAAGTTTATATGATAGGTATGTTCTTTAGTTGGTACCAGTTAAGAGTGCTAATAAATACATATCTATCATTTATTATATGTTCAGGCAAGCCAGTGATGATTGTCACAGAATACATGGAGAATGGGTCCTTGGACAGTTTCTTACGTGTGAGTAAATTATCAGATGTATAATATTTATGTGCCTATATCATATATTGCATACAAGCATACATACTGACAAATGAGCCATAGAAAACATTATATGTCTTTTAATATTGTACTAAGTTATTTTGGTATCAAATTTCAAGTAAAAGTGAAATAGACTAGGATTACTTAGTAAGGGGAAATTGTAAAATTTTGTCTTTATTTATTATCTCCAAATGTGAATGGTTTGTATTTAAACATTTAAAAAAAATAATGCTAAGGCTTTTGTATTGCCTCCATTACACCTTTAAAATGAATTTAAGTATTGAAAAATCACCCTAAAGCCACATATAAGTGAAATTGATATAAAGCAGAAGTAGTCCTTTGCTCTTCTTGTTAATTAACCCAGATCAATCTCAAATAATCCTGTCCACTCAGATATCACATATGTTTGTGGAAATAGAGAAGTGTACCTATTCTTGAATGAAAGATCTAATTTTGGTAATAATATTTCTAATATTAATGTTTATATTTTGAATATATTTAATATGTTACAGTTTAATTTACTTCAGTAAATATAATAAAAAATACAAAATCTTCAAGATATTTAAATAACCATAAATGATACCATGAGATAACAAAAGATATTTACTCTGTCCACAATGACTTTTAAAATTTTTTCAAATTGATGTAGTTGACAGATGGACCAATGGGTATTTTATTTTATATAAAATGCATAGAATAATGAAATTCCTAAGTTTTCTAAGAAGGAGAAATAATTATTTTCATATTAATAAGTCACATAATTTTAGAAATAATTATTATTTATATATTTCAAAAGAGTTTTCTGAACTGAATGCTTTAAACATGATATAATTATGCATTATCTATACCTTATAAACTATATATTACTATTTAAATACAAATGTGTCAGAAGGTTTTCAGCCACAACTCCATGACTTTGTCTTTCATCATATTTTCTTTGATTAGCTACAACTCAGGTTCAGGCCATAACATAAAATTTGGGCAAAGACATTTTTTTTCTCATAATTGTTTATGATGATTGCTAAAATTTTAACCAAGAAAGAAGAATAAAATTTTAAACAAGTATCTATCATCTTGAAATATCCATGATGTTTATTTTTTTCTTAATATTTATTTTTGAGAATGAGCTTGAGTATCATACAAAGATCAAGATAGTGGTACTTTTGAACTGAATTCTGGTTTTATGATAGAGTACTGGATAATGCAACCACTATCAGTTTTGCCTTAGCTGTTCATTCATATGTTTGTAGATAGTGCTAGTCTTACACGCTTTCAGTCAAAATTTGCAGAGTCGATAATGAAAAAGTGTTGGCATATGAGATCATAAAATAAAAGAAACATCTTAGTCTGTATTACAAATGCATTTCAGAAACACGATGCCCAGTTCACAGTCATCCAGCTTGTGGGAATGCTCCGTGGGATAGCATCAGGTATGAAATACCTCTCAGATATGGGCTATGTCCACCGGGACCTTGCTGCTCGCAACATCTTGATCAACAGTAACTTAGTGTGTAAAGTTTCTGACTTTGGACTCTCTCGGGTGCTTGAAGATGATCCAGAAGCTGCTTACACAACCAGGGTGAGTAGCGGGGATTTCTATTATAATTACAATTTCCATATTAGAAATGTATGAGTATGTAATCAAGTTGCAATGATAATGTAAAATCATGTGTCAATTACATTTTCCGTACATGAAGACATCTCTCAATAAATATCATTTATCTGGTGAAAATGGATAGGTTGCATTTAAAAGCCAAATAAGTATTACAATTGTGAAATAAGATACCTTGTCTAATAAACCTCTACTCAACACAGCATGGTTTCCACATGTTTAAACTATTGACATTTCACTGTTTTTGATTGAGCTTTCTTTAACAGGCAGATATAACAAATTCTCTGTTTTTTTGTTGTTTTTTGGTTTTGTTTTGTTTTGTTTTTACTAGTGTGTTATTTTAAAATATTTAAATATTAATCCCCCACAGACTCTCTTGATGCTTCTGTGCTCTCTACAAACATCACTGAATACAGGCTGTACAAACACCCTCTCTTATTTCTGACCACATTCTCATCCCAGGAGAAAACATAGGTAGCAAAGAATAATATTTACTTATCATCCCAAGAAGTGATTTTATTATCTTTACTACTTCTTAGTCCTCTGAAGATATCTTTTATAAGTTTCCACAATTCTATAAACTTCTAACAGTCTAGAAAGTCTCATTGCTTCTATTGTTCCTTTAAGGTCTGTCCTATTAAAAAGAATACTTCCAGGGTTAATAAAGCATATCAATAGGAGATATATTTATAAATTAAGCTAGCTCATGCGTCAGGCTCTAATTTTATTGTCATTTATAATGTCACATAAATTAAATTTGAGCAACTTTGATCCAAGTTCTATTCTTGATCCTAGAATATTCTACAGAAAGGCTGAGATAGTGGGAAGCTGAGAGGGTCAGGCAAATATGATAATCTGCTGTCCTTCATTATACTGGTTGGGACTGTTAGGACTAGAGACACTTGAGGACCATTTGTTTGTCTTTTTAAAGAAGGAAAGAGTTAAAGAAGGTGATAAAAAAAGGAAGGAATAAGTATGTCAATATTCTTATGGATCTTTTCTGAATAACAATGCAAGGAGATTTGTTTTGAATTTCAGTTTCAGAAGATTCTGGCTAACCACACCAGCCAAGTGGATCCATTCCCATCCTGCACGCAGTTGCTTAAAGCAGTTCAGTGTTCATCCTTGTGTTCCTTTGGTGCTCTGTCCAATACCCATGGGGGTCCCAGTTTCCTTTAGAGGAGCATCTGCATGTCTACAGTAATTTAGAAGTCATTGACTTAATCTCCAATAACAAGTTTTGTTTAGTACATTAATTTTATGATTTACTCTGAAGATGAGTATGATTATAAAGTTATTGGACTGCTATTTTTTATATAAACACACCAAGACAGCTGAGTTGCCATTCTAAGCATCCCTCTGGAAAATGAGTACTGACTGGAGATTTAAGTAAATCTATGAGAGCTTCTCTTTTCTTTTCTTTTCTTTCTTTTTTTTCTTTCTTTTTTTTTTTTTGTTTTGTTTGTTTGTTTTTCGAGACAGGGTTTCTCTGTATAGCCCTGGCTGTCCTGGAACTCACTTTGTAGACCAGGCTGGCCTCGAATTGAGAAATCTGCCTGCCTCTGCCTCCTGAGTGCTGGGATTAAAGGCGTGTGCCACCACGCCTGGCGAGTGCTCCTCTTTTCAAAATTTAAAGAAAGAATGTGTCAAGTATCATTAATTAAAAAATATTCAAGCAAAAAGATTGGAGGAGTAAACTTGAATGACATAAAAGTTTATTATTGTAAAAAAAAAACTATATATAAAATCATGTTTATTCTTATGTATTTGTATCCAAAAATGTTTTATTCATCTTGGATGCTATATTATTTACTTGGCTTAATACTCAATGACTTTCTTCTTTTCAAAAATATCTAAAATTTTTCAAGAGGCATATGTTTTTTATAAATATGATGAACTCACATTAAACATCTCATGTTAACTTAAGTACCACTTAAGATATTTTGCATAGTGTCTGTAATTTCCACAGTTCAAGAAATGCCATTGTGTATTTCAATCCATTGATTTTTTGACACCACCATTCTGTATGCTGCTGCTTTTGGTAGGGAGAAATCAATCAATCAATCAATCAATCAATCAATCAATCAAACAAAAATCCATGTTCCACATTTGATTCAGTGCTATTGATGGAGGGTGTTTGCTGCTTCCATAATTTCAAATGTCTCTGAGGGAGTCAGGCAAAATAAAAGGAATGGTAAAGAAATTTTATCAACTAATTATGAACAAATTTTTAAAAAAAAGAACTTTAGAAGCTGGACACATGGCTCAGAAGGCAGGAGCACTTGCTGTGTGTACTGAAGAACCTGAATGTGTATCCAAATACTCGTGTAAAACCTGGGCTCCCATACACCCAAAGTTAAATAATAGATAACTTAAATATAAAACTCTTCAACTACAGTATTTATGTTGTTGAAAATATGCTTGATCTATAAACATATTGCCCATTTCTCCATACTACTCTCTTCTGTGTTCATATTTATATACATATGCATTTGTATAAATGTTATATGTATATACATATAATGATATTAGATACCATATAATGATATCTTATGTTTGCAACAATGTGATTAGAAGAAGGAGCCAAATAAGCAGTCAGTTGAATGTGTGTGTGTGAGTCTATTTTAATAAGGACTTTAAGGAAGAATAAGCTATTTTCAATGACCACATCCATTTATTGCTCTTCATTTTTTCATTCCTGAGTGATGCCAAAATTTCAAATGTTGACATTGCAGATTGTACATTATTATTATGCATCCTGCACCCTCTATAAAACCCCACTTCAAACTCTTGGGTTGTTGCAAGTGAAAAGGCTATAAAGTTTTAGTATTATTATGAAAGTAGTTTCAAGCACACAGACTCCCTTAAATGCTCTTGGGATTCCTACAGATGCCTGAATGACACTTTGAAGACAATTGCTACAGGTGCTTTACCAGGAAAAGTACCTTGAAAGCTAAATAAATATTTCAGTAGTCATTCAATGATATAAATCTAAATTATGATGTCGTTTTGTGCGATGTGATATGTTTTAAAGAGCTGTTTGTGAGGCATAACTGCAGCTGCACCCTCACAAATCATCCTGAGAACCCCGGATTTCCTTTGGCTGGTATAGCTGGATCACGCAGCCTCACAAACATCAATCCCAAAGAAATTCTGTTGTTGAGCAACAAACAACAAAAGAATTTATTCTTTTTGGTTTTTTTTTTCAGCATGTTGCTTTCAAAGTATGATTATGACATGGTTCTTGCCTCTTTTGTTTTGAACTGTACTATCACGTAATTTAAACGTGTTGGCAGGCAAGAACCTAATTATGTAAGTTGGGCTCTGACATCCACACACATGCGAAGTCCATGGCACAGGTTCTCTGGCTTCTGTCTCTCTCTCTCTCTCTCTCTCTCTCTCTCTCTCTCTCTCTCTCTCTCTCTCTGTGTGTGTGTGTGTGTGTGTGTGTGATCCTCTCAACCAAGCTTGGATTTTATTGGTTATTCTCAGTACAAAACATCATAAAGAAGTAAAGAGAAAATTATGTGACGTTGTAAGGTAGACCCGTGTGTGTGTACATGTATATATATGGAGCTGTACATACATGAAATCACAAGATTTAAAAATGAATAAGAGCTATGTTGGTTAGAATTTTGTGCCAATATTTTGTTTTATATGATTTCTTGAGTTTAGCATTTTGTGTATATATGCATGTTTGCATGTACCTATTCCAATTAACATTCATACTATCATGTTGAAACAAAACTCATAATTACAATATACCAGTTGTGGATCTGCTGTTACAAACATTGTCCCAACTTGACAAGGGGTGGACTTTTACATTGTCTATGTCAGGCAGTCAGGCAACCTATTAGGCATGTAATTGTGTCATGGACTATTTTAGGAAACTTAAGAAAACCAGTTGACTTTCTCTTGGGTCTATCTTACAATGTCACATAATTTTCTCTTTACTTCTTTATGATGTTTTGTACTGAGAATAGCCAATAAAATCCAAGCTTGGTTGAGAGATTCAGATCTTTGGTGATAAAGAAAATTTTATATTGTGTAGATTTTATATCTGTGATTCTACTCAATTGTTTCCACTAATATTGTGGATAGCATTGTATTATCTAACTTCATATCTTAAATGAGTAAAAATGATAGCTAATGCTAAAAAACTTAATGGTCTTTGTTTTTCCAAAGAAAATTATGAAAATCAAAGTCTTTGTTCTTGAAGGTTTCTCAACTGAAAATCATTCACATCAAATATGGCATAATGTTATATAGATGAGTAATATTAGCCATATCCAATTAACACATGAATAAAAAATATAAAACAAAGTATTTAAGCAATGTTCTTTGTATGTTAACAATAAATGTTATAACTGATTAAATAAAACCAATGCCGCTGGGCGTGGTGGCGCACGCCTTTAATCCCAGCACTCGGGAGGCAGAGGCAGGCGGATTTCTGAGTTCGAGGCCAGCCTGGTCTACCAAGTGAGTTCCAGGACAGCCAGGGCTATACAGAGAAACCCTGTCTCGAAAAACCAAAATAAATAAATAAATAAATAAATAAATAAATAAATAAATAAATAAATAAAACCAATGCCAAACTACTCCCCATTCCTTAATTAGGCATGAAAAGTCTTGCATGCAACTTCACAAAACAAAACCACTTACTTCTACTAAGTCTAAATTATGTATTGACTTCAGTTAACACTGTAGAATCAAAAGTTAAGAAGTCACCTTAGATGTTCTCAGCATACATTTTAGATAGATGGCTAGCATGATCATTTCACCCTGGTATAAATGAATCTATCTTATTTATGTGATGGGAAATCAAAGCTGTAATTTTGAAGTGGAACATTGAGTTTTATGGTAATGTGTTTAAATGTTTTATCTACAGTCACCTGAAGGGACTGTCATTCTATAATGTGGATGATTCACTAAATCCCAGATTTGTGCAGTAAATTAGTAGCTACTATGATCCAGACACAGTTCTTGAGACTGAGAGTCTAGAAGTGAGCAGAGCCTAGATCTCATCTCATGAGGTTGCCCTCATAGTAACTCAGATCAAGGGAAAAATCAATTGCAGGAAGAGCAGTTTCATAACTGCGATAGCTCAATTTTTTTATTTCTTTTTCTCCCTTTTCTAGCACAGGGACAAAGAGTTACTCTGTAGCCCCATCTGGCCAAAAATGTCCTAAGTACATCTATCTATATATTTCACTTTCCAAACAAGCTCTATCTCTTATTTCTAGTCCCTTATTCTATTTCTTCTATCTGTGGTTGTATGGATTGATTCTTGTATCTCATTCACTAACCAGCTAATTCTCATATAAGAGAATACATACCATATATATCTTTCTGGATCTGTTACCATTCTCAAAGTAATTTTTTCTTGTATTATCCATTTTATGCACCTTTCCTGATGTCAATTTTTAGCAGCTGAGTAATAACCATTGTGTAAATTATCACACTTTTGTTATCCTTTCTTCTGTTGAGTAACATCTAGCTTGTTTCCAGTCTCTGGCTCTTCTGAAGAGGGCAGCAATGATCACTATTGAGCAAATGCCTTTTTGGTAGGATGAAGCATGTTTTGGATATATTCCCAAGAGTAATATAGCAGGATCTTTCATAAGATCAATGTCCCTCTTACTGAAGAACCACTACACAGATTTCCATATTGGCTGTACGGATTTGTGCTCCTACCAGCAATGTGTAATGTTCCCCTTAGTACACATCCTCAGGTGCTTGAGATGTCACTTGTTACGTTGATCTTAGACATTCTGACAAAGGTAAGATGAAATTTCTAAGTAGTTTTAATTTGCATTTCCTTTTGGCAAAGGTTGTTAAACATTTAAGTATATCTCAATTATCTGAGCTTTGCCATCTACTAACTCTCTGTTTAGATTTGTACCTCATTTTTAAGTTGGGTTATTTGTTCTCTTGCTAATTAATGTTTTGAGTGCATTGTATATTTTGGATAGTAAACGGGCCATGGAATGTTTAGTTAGTAGAAATCTTTTCACATTCTATAGATGACTACTTTGTCTGAAAGATGGTGTTTTTCCCCATGCAGAAGCTTTTCAGTTTTATGATGTAGTATTTATTAAATACTAACCCTAGGACCTGTACTAACAGTGTTCTGTTCAGAAAGTCTTTTCCAGTGCCAATTACTTAAAGGATATATCCCAACCTATTTCTTTTCGATTAGATTCAGTGTATCTGGTGCCATGTTCAGGTCTTTGATCTATTTGGAGTTTAGGTTTAAGCACTTAGTAAGTGTAAATCTATTTGAATTCTTCTTAGAGTAGTCTTCCAATTTAATAAACCTGTTTATATCTATACTTCAGGCTTTTAGTTTAGTTATTAGGATTTTTTGATGTCTAATTTTTTGAGTTCTTCATGTATTTATGATATTCTCCCTCTAGCAGAGGTGTAGTTGGGTCAACAACTGAACTGTCAGTTATACTTCCTAGGAGAGGACAAAACAGTTTTATCCAAGAGAGTGATACTGGAGATATAAGGCAATCCAGGACGTGCCTCATGATCAGAAGCAGTTGACCAACATATAATTATTTTTGGCTACAGTTGGTGTTTTGTTTTTTTTTTTGGGGGGGGGATATGGCTTTATTTTGTGTTCTTTGTTTTGGAAAGGCTTCGTGTTATATTGGTCTTTCAGTTGTTTGCCAGTTTTTTGAGAAAAAAAAAAAACTTAAAACATGGATAGGTAGAGAGGAGGAGAATGGGGGAGGAAAAAATATAATCCAAATATATTTAAATTTAAAAATTGCAGCCAGCCATTGGACTGAGTATGGGGTTCCCTGATGGAGGAGTTGGAGAATGGACTGAAGGAGCTGAGAGGGTTTGCAACCTCATGGAGGCAGCAACAGTATCAACAGGCCAGACCCCCCAGAGATCCTGGGGAGTGGACCACCAACCAAAGAATACACATAGATCAACCCATGGCACTGGCTGCATATGAGGCAGAGGATGGCCTTGGTAGACATCAGTGGGAGGAGAGGCCCTTGGTCCTGTGAAGGCTTGATGCCCCAGTGAAGGGGAATGCCAAGGCAGGAGGATGGTAGTAGGTGGATGGATGCGAGAACACCCTCATAGTGGCGGGGCCGGGGGGAAGTTCTGAAGAGGAGACCTGGAGAGGAGAAAACATTTGAAATATAAATAAAGAAAATATCCAATAAAATTGTTCTAAATAATATATAATATATAATAAATATATAAGATGTGCTATGTAGCTTAGGTAGAATGAAAATTTGTATCTTCTTGCTTAAACCAACTGAGCTGTGTTAGTGTAGGCATGAGATACTGTGCCCAGCTCTCAATCACTCCCCAAAGTAAGGGGCTAGTCAGTACTGCAGGAATTCCTCCCACTATTATGTCAGAAGCCTTGTTTGGCTAACATTATCTCTGGAATTACTTTACATTTGGTGCAGTGACTCACTAGGTGTACACGTACAGGGGAACTGTATCCTGCATACTATTATATCAAAATTGCAAAAAGGCTAAGAATTTTAAACTAATTTTTGTAATTTTTAAAATAAATTATAGATGATACATAAAAACATTAAAAATATACATTTCAATGGGATACAATGTGAAGCTTCAACACATGCATACATATGTAATATTTGAACCAAATATTTAATAATATCTGTTTCCTCAAAGATTTATTATTTCATTAAGGTTAAAATATGAAAAATTATCTAGTTTTTTAAAAATGCATAACAGACAGTTTTGTTTTTTGAAAGTATCCTTGCTATGCAACAGCATGCCAGGACTTGCTCCAATCTAACAATAATTTGGTATCTGGTGATTAATCTCTCCTGACCTTTCCTACCTTCTTTTTTTGTCCCCAGATCTTTGACAGTTCCTAATATCCTCACTTTTATAAGAACACTATTTTGCAATCTCACATATGAGTGTGATTACACATGCCTGTCTTCTTGTGTCTTGCTTAGTTCAATGAACCTGTTTATTTCCGGTTCCATTCATTTTGACCCAGAGAATGAGATCTCTCTTGTTTTTATCAGTGCCCAGTATTGCAGTGCCTCGTGCCCATTTTCACCCTTTGCTCTGTTGCTGGATGCACAGGTTTCTTCTTTCTCATGGCCATTGTAAATAGTGCTGCTCTTAACACAGGAATGCAATGTCTCCTTGACAGAATGAGTTTCTTTCCTTTGTACAAAAAAAAAAAGAAAAGAAAAGAAAAGAAAAGAAAAGAAAAGAAAAGAAAAGAAAAGAAAAGAAAATAGTATGACAAGTGGGCCTCATGGTTATTGACTTTTAATTTTTTAAGGATCCTCTATTCTATTTTCAATAAAGTCTCCATTATATAGTAGTCCTACCAACTGTGCACATGGATTGTTATTTTTAACATATTATACTTAAAAATTTTTGAAATTGTACCTACAATATTTATACCTTTCCTTTTTTCTATCCACACCCTCTCACATACCCCTTCTTACTCTCCTTTAGTGTCTATAAAGTATATGTGTCCATAGTGGGGTGATATTTAATCATTAATTTTCTTTACTTACCAGATGATTAATGATGTTGAACATTTTTATATATGTTTGCTATTCAGAAATTACTTACTATTTAAATCTATTGCTCTTTAAAGAGTCAAGTTAAATCTTATTGTTGTTCAGTGTCTCGTATTGAAATATCTTGTCAGATACATACCTGAAAAATACTTTCTACCATCTTGTGGGCTTTTCCTATACTCTATTGTTGATTCCTTTTATTTATTTATTATTATGCTGACAACTTATGGTTTATTATAACCTGCTCACCTAGCCTTGTTTTTATCCTCCTGCTTTTGGGATTTGTCTAGAATTTTCAGGCTGGTTCTAAAGTTCTGAAGGACCTTCCCATCTTTTCTTCCAGTTAGATAAGAGTTCCATTCTTACACTAAATCTTCACAGTACATCGAATTGGGAAATGGTGACGAATGAGGATTACAGTCATTCTTCCTTCTGTAGAGATCCAATTTTCCTACCACAATTCATTGAGAAGATGGTTCTTCCTGTAAGCCCTAGGCTTACCATAGTTTCCAGAAGTTAGTTGGCTATAGGTGTAAAGATTTGCTTCCGGACCCTCTGATTTGGTTCATTAGTCATTGTGAGTGCTTTTATGACAGCACTGTTTTGAAAGGTAAAGAATACAAATTTGGGAGCTAGACAGAGCTCAGCAGTTAATAATTTTTACCTGAATATTCCCTACCCCAAGTTCACATAATTTAAAATAAGTTTCTTAATTTATTTTGAAAACAACTTACAGATTAAGTTTATATATTATACATAATCTAGAATTTAATAATTTATTGAATTTGGAAAGGACTTGGAGCCACAGTCTTTCACATTTAGCCTTATTCTTCAGGTTGTATGCTGTAGTACAGGTATGCATTTTCCATTATTTGACCTAACTTTTATATTATTACGTGAGCATCTGGAAAGGACAGAAACATTAATTATTTGAGTTGCTTTTTCTGCATTCTTAAAATTACTTGAATGTGAGTATTCTCCTGCCTATTAATAAATTCTTAATTGTTTTACATAAAGTTGAAAAAAATCTCAAGAGTTCAATGGTGGGTTTCTACTTCTTAAAGAGCCATCTGTCTCTTGTCTTTCATGGCAAACAACATCTGCTGAAACTATCTATCCCTCAATAACCCTTAGGAAGGAGCTACTTAAGATCAGAATAGATGTATCTTCTGGGAGGTGCTTCCTCTTGGAGTGTACCTTGTTGTCACTACAGTGAATGAAGCAGATAGATGCAAAAATGTTTGACAATGTGATTTAACAGTGTACCTCTGCTTTCAAACTGAGAGGCTAATATTCTCCACAGTCAATGCGCAATCACTTTGGGTTTACTCAGATTAACCCTCCTAAATCCTTTGCTATTTGAAGTACAATCTGACAGAGCTCACAGGCAAGGGAGAAGATACGAGAATCCTTGGAACAGTGCTTAAATCAACAGGAAATTATTTTCACATAGGCTAAAAATCTGTATAAAATAGTATGCTTTAACACCCAGGCACTGTTTTTATCTTTAGAAGCTAAAGCTGAGGTCAGCCACATTCAACTAAGAAATAACATCAAGTAAACTCCTAGAGAAAGAGGAAAAAAAAAAAAAAAAAAAAAACCAAACAAACAAAAAAACCCACCATCATTTGGCTAAGTATTTTCCGCATAGTTATCAACCTGTGGGTCATGACACCTTCAGGAATCAACTGATTCTTTCACAAGGGGTCACATATCAATTACCCTGCAAATTAGATATTTACATTAAGATTCATAATAGTAGAAAAACTCCAGTGATGGAGTAGCAAAGAAATAATTTTATGGTGTGTGTGGGGGAGTGGTCACCACAACATGAGGAACTCTTTTAAAGGTTGCAGCATTAGGAAGGTTAAGACCACTGGTATGGGAACTATCAAATATAATTTTTGAATTATCAGAGTTCTGACCAATAGTTGAAAATTACAGGTAAGCACTGTTCCATAGAATCCCTAACATGTATGTTCAAAATTCTTCATCCATCTCTTTAAATTCTTCTATAAGCTGAATAGAAGGAAGACAAAAATACATACTCAAGCAGATCCAGGGTTTAGTAGGAACTTAACATCTCTTAAAGACCTCAACATAATTATCACTGTGAATGTCAGCTCACATATATTTAGTACAGAAATTTGAAAGCCAAATAGCTGAGTTTTATATGATATTCAAGCTGTTAGGTTGTTAGAGAAGATAAACAGAAGAATATAGTTAAGTTTTATGTTCCCCATGGTCCTACATTTTTTATGGCAAAATTGCTGCAGAAATGTCAAGAAACTTGGCAAAAAATTAAACAGGAGGATCAAAACTGCTCCCAGAAAGCAACACTTATTATTTCTACTAAAATAAAGAATTCAGGTGGGATGAATAACTGTAGTCCCTGGAACTCCCAATTCGTAAAGTTGCATGTAGACAGATGCGTTTAGATATGACTGTAGGTTTGGTGCTTCAAATATAGGGAACAAACATTAACTTTAGATTCTGCTGACTTTGAACTGGAGTTCCATCTGAGGTTGAGATTTTAGATATAGTCCATATGCTATGATTCAGGGATTGTTCCACACAACTGGGTACTTAATTCAGATGAATAAATATTCTAGGAGTTTAAATATAAATAGAGAAAACATTTAAATAAATGATTAATTTTAAAAATCTATTATAATGTGGAAAATGTATCATCATAAATTCTTTGTATAACTAATTGCTTTTCTGAAACATTCAGATTACTCGGTGGTATTTCATCCAAAAATGCAAATTAAGAAAGAAGTTCTAAGTTTAAGTTCATCAAAAAAGCTGCCATAAAATTATTTTATTGTCAGGAATCACAGGGGCCCAATAAAGACAGCACACAGTCTCATCAAAGTCAATTTTTTGCATACTCCATTGAAACCTTTTATACTTGATAGCTGTTTGGCGGTTATTATGGAACAACCTGTTAAACAAATCTTACACATATATAAAATCAAAAGGATATTAAAAAATAGAAACCTTGCTGGGCAGTGGTGGCACATGCCTTTAATCCCAGCACTTGGGAGGCAGAGGAAGGCAGTTTTCTGAGTACGAGACCAGTCTGGTCTACGGAGTAAGTTCCAGGACAGCCAGGGCTACACAGAGAAACCCTGTCTCGAAAAACCAAAACCAACCAACCAACCGAACAAACAAAACAACAACAACAACAACAACAACAACAAAAACCAAAAAATAGAAACCTTAAAATCTTAGAAGAACTGTGAGGTGGGTGATAAGGAAGGAAGAGCTTTTATGTTCCCCATCGTGAGCAGGACGATGTATAAGCTTTGCAATTAATTATTTGAAAAAGTAAACAAAGAAAAAGCATGTAATGAATCTGTCTTCTATATGTGCAACTTAACACAACGATTATTCACCTGAAAGACTGAGCACTCTATGTTACATTGTGGCACAGTGCAAGCTTCTTTATCCCCCTTTTTTACTCACATGACGTCAGTATGTCTTTATGCCCTTGTCATGCAGACTACAGATGACAACACTGCTCTCCTGCCTCAGGGCCTATTGATGAAAACTAGCCCACCACTAAGCTCCACCTGAGAAGAAAAGTTATGCTCAATATTTTTTGAAAGAACAGGAGAGAAAAAATGAAATGGAAGCTTCCAGAAAAGATATGTTATCAAAATCTACATATTAAATTTCTCTTATGAGGCTCAGAGGATAAGAACACTGGCTGTTCTTCTATAGGGCCTGGATTCAATTCCCAGAACACACATGGTAGTTCACAACTGTCTGTTATTTCAGTTACAGGGCATCCAACACTCTCACACAGGCACACATGGAGGCAGAACACCAATAAAAATAAAATAAAGGTAAATTATTTAGTTTAAAAAAATATGCAAAAAGCAAACAAATAAATTAGCTCTTATGAATTGAACACTTGACTTTCATAATGAAGCTAAATCCCACGACAAGAGCAAAAGTTATCTCCAGAAACAATGATCATGAAGAACAAGGAGTACAACCACTTTATTTAAAATCTCTGGTCCTGTGAATCTGGCTAGAGAATTGACATGTGTCATTTGAAGTAGCAGCTTCTCTGCAGGAATATGCCTTCTCCCACTGGACATTGGAGAGTGTCTAGAGTTAATTTGGGGTGTCCTAATTAGGGGTCACTGATATTATTTACACACAGAGGAAATAAAATCATCTCAGAATGCAGATTCCCTGTGACTGGAAATATCTGGTCAGAAATGTTGATAGGAACCTTTACTAGAACCTGGCTCTCATGTTCTCCCATACACATAAGTAATAGGAGTGAGAAGACAGCCATGTTCTCCAGTCTCACCAAATGTAGGTATGTCCAGGAATGCAGGAGGAAAGAAGTCAGCATGGTTATAGGATAGAATCTTCTACATTAGAAAGAATAGAATCCTATTTTTTGGATCAATAATGTTGGGCCTGGGAAATACTATGCTAAGTGCTTTGTGTGTATTCTACTAAAGCTGATCACATAGAAATAAATATGAAGTGGTGATTACCAAGAAGGGATTTAGGTGTGGGGGAGGGAAATGAAGGGGAATGGTTGACCAACAGGTGATGGGCTGCAGAAGAAAACGGAAGATGTACTTTATGGGTTAGTGAAAGCAATAGTAATATACTATTTGCTTCAAAAGCTGGAAAGACAGGCCAGTCACAGAAAGTGCTAAGAATGTCTCCCAAGGAAAATACAACAGTGGGAAGCAAAGGCAGCATTAACTTAGGAGAATAGGTTTCTACTAAGATAAACAAGCTTTTCTCAGATGCCTGATCTCTTGCCAAGACAATGAATCTAAATATAAGCAACAATTCTGTGTGGTCGGCACAGACCCACGTGTGTGATGCTCATAACCTTTGATTTTATTACATATTCAGCATTCCTGGGCTGGTGATTTCAAATTATAGTTTGGGAACACTACATTTTATTTTATTTATGACAATGGACATTTTACTAGCTCATTACACTAGCACTACATCTTTGTGCTGGTGGTGAACAAAAACAGTTTGACTCTACAAGGCTGGAATTGAACAATTTGTGATGATACTCTCATTTTTCCCCTTTTAATTCCACAGTCATTTTATTGGCTTTAATTCTCTTCAGCAGTTTATGTTTTCAATTAGATATGCTCAATACCAGTTTTCTTCTGTGTTTATTAAAAGCCACAGCGACTTGATACTGCCTCACAGGGACAAGGGGAAAATTAGAAGCTTTGTAAGTCTGATTTGCTTGGTAATGGCAGCAAAATTGCTAAATCTAAGTGGTGCTTTGTAGCCAGTAGTGAGTTTTTCATTATTTCCTCACCTAGTGCAGGTATGTAACATTAAAGATGTGCTCACTAGTCTCCTAACTGGAATGAGTCTAACATGGCGTAGGCTTATGCATCCCTCTGTTAGGATCAGACCCATCATCTTTTAGGATACAAACCTATTGCCCGATGACAGAAATTTTAAGTAATAACAAGCCTCCATCATATTATATTTTTTCTGAACTAAAATTTCTTGGTAAATCAATAAAGGTTGATTTTGGAAATCTTTTAGTTCCAAGAGGTTTCCTCAAGTTGTAGATTCCATGACACTATGACTCTTTAATATGCTATCGTTGATATTTTTTTAAAAGGGTTACCATTGAACAATTTCTAATTTTGCTTTTTTATGGTTTCAGTATTCTGATATTTTTAGGGATAAGTTTTGTTCTAATGGTATGTTTTCCAACAGTGGCTTAGAAAATGCTCACTGGACCCTACAACCATGCTCTGCTGAAGTCCTGCATGCTGATGGCTTCTAGGAGAACAGTAGTTACTATATTTAGCTATTTGTAAACTACGTTGCCAGCCAGGCTTCGGTGCATAGTTACAAACCCATGGTCATAAACATCATCTTTGCTAAGCTCAAATAATCTCCAAAGAAAAGGGATATGGATGTTTGAAAAGGTATTCTAGGGAGAAGGAAGGTCAGTAGAATTGGGAAGAAGGTGTGAGAAAGTAGGAGGTTCTAGTAACCACAGCTCACTCTACTCATATATGAAACTGTCAAAAAAAAAAGGATTCAATTAAGTAAATAATTGATAAAATCCAATAAACTGTGAACATTGAACATTGAGATATTTTTAACAGAAGCCTATATTCTCCTTCAGAGGAGACACCCTGAATAATTGTTTGATTTCAGAGTATATTATGTACTTATTCATTGCATGTGATTTTTTTTTTTTTATATCCAAAGGGAGGAAAGATACCAATAAGGTGGACATCACCGGAAGCAATTGCCTACCGCAAATTCACCTCAGCCAGCGATGTTTGGAGTTACGGGATTGTTCTGTGGGAAGTCATGTCTTATGGAGAAAGGCCGTACTGGGAGATGTCCAATCAGGATGTAAGTGTGTGTTTTTAGCTTATGAGTTATGAGTTGAGATTAAATCTTCGAGCTGTGCAAGGAAGTGGAGCCCAATGAAGCCAGGTGGCCCCTACTTGGTGACATCAGAGCTGAATACTTAGATGAATAAAGCTATTCCCACATCTTGCAAGGGTATTGAGTTGTTTTTACTGCTTTACTTATTTCCCTCAAGCATAGATTTTAAAATGTAACAAAAGAAACACTTCAAACCAGAATGCAATAAAATTGTATGTGTGTGTGTGTGTGTGTGTGTGTGTGTGTGTGCTTGTATGAATAATGGAATATTTAAGTATTTCTTCCAAAAATTGATTTCTACTTAAGATTAATAAGAGGATGTCTGGTATCCTTTCTTGACTATATTTTATAACTGTTCAAGTGTTTTTCTTAATTTTAGTGTTTCCCAAAGACAAAATTTAATAATCTAAACCATGTTGTTTCTAATAATGTGCAAAGCGAGGCTTCCACATGACTTTAATCACACACACACACACACACACACACACACACACACACACACACAGTCAAGCTTGAGGAAAGAATCTTTAACATTCTGTTATAACTCTAGTATGAGTTTTTAAATGATTGTGTTTACATTTATTACATGTCGCTACTATTAATAAAAAAGATATTATTAGCAAATGGGATTAGCATATTTCTTTATGCTTACCAGAGAGTTTAATCAAGAACCCTACATAAAAGAAGGCAATCTGAGATGACGCTGGTCAATTCCAAGTCATAGTTCATGAGATTGCTTCTACTATATTTTGATATATAGATATTTTTGTATTTCCTCAAATGAACTTAATGTCTCTAGATATAATAAAGGTAGGAAAATGACACTAATTTTTCCATATACTCTCGCGAAACTCAGGTTTTATCAAAGCATCAGCAAGCATATTACCTGGCCCATCAACTATAGCATGACCGAGGAACATTCTCAGCATTTTTTCCCAGGTAGATGATTCAGAAACTCGGTCAATAAGAGGAAAGTACTTTGTACATTAAGAACTCTACCAGATAGTTCTGATTTACATGAACCTTTTAAAATTACTGTTCCATGTGTTTTAAAACAATGATGCACTGCCCATAGGAGTTTAGCAAGAAAATTTCTGTGGTTTGAAAAAGTTCTCAACCGTGATAAGGCTGAAATTTGCATCACATTAATCAATAAATGATTTTTATAACAATCTGTATAATAAAATAATTATTTTTGGTTTTTTGCAACAAGGACTCCCTGTGTAGTCCAGGAGACCAGGCTGGCCTCAAACTCACAGAGATCCGCCTGCCTCTGACTCCAAAATGCTGGCATTAAAGGCCTATTCCACCACTGCCCTCCTCAAAATAATCATTTCTTAATAGCAACAAATTTCCCTCTCCTGTAGAACCTTTATTTTTACCTTGATTGGCAAAATATAAACGCACATTACATTCTCTCACTTAACCCTTATATAATATTTTCAGGCATTCATAATTTGTTATGTATTTTCTTTGGCAATTTAAAACAATGTTTAAAATATTCCAATCAGGGTGGCTGGAAAAGTCCAACGAGTCTCATGTCTTCCTTTCCCGGAAACGCTTGCTTCTCTTGTAGGTAATTAAGGCCGTGGATGAGGGCTATCGCCTGCCACCTCCCATGGATTGCCCAGCTGCCTTATATCAGTTGATGTTGGACTGCTGGCAGAAAGACAGGAACAACAGACCCAAGTTCGAGCAGATCGTCAGCATTCTGGATAAGCTCATCCGGAATCCAGGCAGTCTGAAGATCATCACCAGCGCGGCTGCAAGGTGACACACTGGATTTGCATGCCGCCCTCCCTCCACAATGCATGTTTTCCTGCTCCCTCTTCATCTGGGTTCTCAGAAATTCTAGCTCTCAGAACTGGAGAAACTACGTTTGCTTGTCTTTCCTTAACTTGGGAAAGAATTCTCACGTCATGTTAGAATAATAATGAGTATATTAATATGATTCTTGGCTAGAAGTGTCCTTATCTTCTAAGCTTATGTCTGGAAAATAGGAAAGCTGGACACATAGCTTATTTTACTCCCCATTGTTTAAGGAAAGGGAGTGGGTGATTTATTTGCTTAGAGCGAGCTTCCAATATTTCAGCCCAGTCCGATGGTGCATGACTGTAAATTCAGCATTCCTGAGGTGGAGGAATCCAAGGACATTCTCAGACAACTAGTGAAATCAAGAAACCCTGAGTTACAGTAGACCCTTAAAACATACACACATACGAATGCACACACGCAGGCGTGCACACACACACACACACACACACACACACGGACACACATGCACACACACACAAGCACACATGCACACACAAAAACAAAAACAAAAAAAACAGGCAGCTGATGAGGGTGTACCTAGTGTGTATGTAGGACATGTGTCTATGCGCGTATCTATAGATCATAAGAGGCTTGGTTATGAGTTGTGACCAAATTTTTATGTGAATATTTGATGCAATGCTTTTAGAAATAAAAAATAATGTTCTTAAACGTAAAACGAGGAAAATATTAAGATTTAAAATACAAGCACAAGTTATAGCATTTTAAATAATAAGGCCAAAGGGGAAATGAAGATGATAGATAGATAGATAGATAGATAGATAGATAGATAGATAGATAGATAGATGATAGATAGATATACATACATACACACATATAATATATATATATATATATATATAATTTAATTAGCACATTCAAGTTCTATAAGCACATTATTGTAAAATGGTTAGCATGATTAAAATACATAAGGCTTTACTATGTTAGATATTTAACTTTCAGATCAGTAATTAACTTTACAATGAAGTATCTTACTTTCTAGGCTGACATCCTTATTATATAATATATATTCTACAATCGTCATGATGTGCATTATGTCTACACTTCTTTTTTATCTTATAATTCAAATGTATTTCTTTTTAAGATTCTCTTCCAATTTTCTTGAACTCCGGCACAGGGAAAATTCTATCCTTTCTTTCTGTGTTGGACATGTTTGGATTTCACTTGGGAGTTCATAAACAGATCTTTATTTATCTTTTAATCATTTTACTTAAAATAATGTTCTCTAGATTCATCCATATCGATATATATATATATATATATATATATATATATATATATGATAGATAAATATAGATAGATATGGATATATAATAACATCCATGAGATATACTTTTAATCATTTATTATTGCCATTTATGGTATATAACATAATTTGACTATTCACCCAAAATTTGGAATACTTAACATTTTAACTCTACTTCTAAATTTTAAAGAAATTTTATCTTATATGAATTTACATACTCACCAACAATATTTTTTATCCACAGCCTTAATATCTATTAATATCTATTAATATCCAACATCCCTTAATACCTACCACATTTTTAATTATACTCATCCTACCAGATTTTATATTAGTTTTAACTTGCATGTCTCAGTGATAGGTGAATGTTTTTAAATGTCAATCATAACTTTATCGAGTCTCTCTGGATAAGACATCTGTACACATCATTTGTCTGTGCTTATTTTTTGTGAGGTGTTTGCTGTTTCCTTATGAATTGTGTGACTTGCTTATCAGCTGTAGATATGTACTTTACTGCTGTATGCATGCTCTTTATGGATGCATTGTCTGTAACAATTTCTTCATTCTGTGGCTTCTTTTTTCATATATATTAATGGTTTCCTTGCTGTATAAAACTTTTTAGTTTGCTGTAATACTTGCTTTCATTTCACTTTGGTGTCCATATCCAAAAGCTATTTCCAAGACCAATGTAGTGATGATTTTCTTCATATTTTCTTATATGTGCTTTAGAGTTCAGGTCCTATAGTACAGTCCTTAATCCTTTTGAGTTAAGTATAGTGAGCATACATGATCATTATTTGTATAATTTCCTTTTTAAAAAGGTGGATCTAAATTAAGCTTTTAATGTCATTACAGGAAAATAATGGTTTATTAGTTTCATAAAACATTTAAGAGTCACTACACTAGAATTTATTGACTATCTTTAGAGAGAATTTACAATAAATTTTTCTATAAAGATTCATCTCTGTTCCAAACTTCACAGGGAGAGAGATAATGCAGACCCTGTGGAAGTTCACCTGACAGTTTAACAACTGGCTGGATCACAGACCTGTCCTAGGCAGGGCATATGGTCCTCATTTTACACCTTGAAGCCATTTCTTTTGATCTTTGCTCAGTAGTAACTATAGCAGAGAAAACAACGTTTCAACTCTCGTTTCTCATGTGAAGGCATTTAAACCTTCCAATGGATGATCTTATCAATATGAATCTAAATTATGCCATAGGATCTAGGGTATTTAACCTCAATTTTGTGGATGAAAATAGCCTTACATCAGATCACAGAAGGTCAGGCTACACACAAATACCCAAACTTTAACAGACATTTTAAACTGAAATTTTTTCTATATGTGACATTTTTCTAGTATAGCATTAACTACCTGAATAGTTTCTAAAGATTTAGTCACAAAACATTTAATTCTAGGAAAATGTGGACTTCTTATAAAGTGCCATTGACTTTAGTTTATTAAATATAAAGTTGGGGGGATTATATGCTTATTTACTGTTATAATGGCATTATCTTAGGAGACCAGGTCATTCATTCTCAACCACCTTATTGCCACGTAAGGATTTCAATGTTTTTTTTTTCCTTACATGAAATTTTGTACAATTTGATAGTCATTATGTTATTATTTCAAAGTAAATTGACTTATTTCCTCCTTTAATGTTCAGTGTCCTTAAAACAAGGTTGATTGAATATTCTTAAAATGATTATCTACTTGACATATTTTTGGTAGTGCAATGGAATTCATTGACACCTGTTCTTACCCATTTCACTGTTTCCAGTCATTTATAGAGGAACTGTCACTCTGACCAGCAGGGGAAATGCTCCTCCCTTTTTTCTACTTCCTGCCTCTGTCTTCTGTCTATATCTATACTTTCCATTTAATGTAACCTTTGCCATGAAAATATATCATGATATTATTTCTCATATATCATTGTGAGAAACATCTCCAGGGGAATTGACAAAATGTATCAGATTCTGAATCTTTTTGGAAGAATGCTAGAATCTGGATATTTGATAAAACTTTGATGACTTTTGTTCTCAACTGGTAAATGTTAGATGCAGCATTCGGTATCGCCAGCCAGTATTTGTAGATATTTTTGCATCACTGAATCCCTTCTTTTCCAACATTCCTCAACTTTCCAAGCACTGGTTTCAAGATATCTTCACTTATCTTTCTCTTTCTTTCACTTAGCCAGCTTCCTTCCATGGCAATTGTAGTAGAGTTGAGGTGAATACATCCACCAACACCGATTTGTTTGCCCCGTGTGGTTTAGGAGTGACCTTCCGCATGCCTTCTTTGCATCATATGCTGCTTTGAGCTAGAACAGTGTACTGTCCGACTAAGCTCTTCTTCTGCTTTTCCCTGTACACGGCACCTAGACACATCACACATAATTGCCTTATCCAAAGACATATAACATTAACCAGTTGTTTATAACCAATTTAGAATTCTCTTTATAACTCATAAGAATAGCCAGACTCACTCTTTTGAGGGGCTCAAAAGGCCTTACTTTCCCCAGTGACCCTGTTCATTCATTCACTATTTTTTTTTTTTTGGTGGGTGCACATGATAGCCCTACCTGTGTAATAGAAATGATGAAGCTTCTGAAAACTGAGGAAGACAGATGGTACTGACCATATTGACAATTATGCTACATATGATGTACAATATGCTGCAGACAGTACAAATGGTTGGAAGAAATAAATAGATAGCTATGTGGAAAATAAAGTTGTTGAAAATTCACCATCTGAACATCTTGTATTTGAGCAATGATCTGCATGTTAGTAATTCTTAGAGTCAACAGTCTCTCTTCCCTGGGACACACATTCTCCCCCCCCTCTGTCTCTCTGTCTCTGCCTCTGTCTCTCTCTCTCTCTCTCTCTCTCTCTCTCTCTCTCTCTGCTATTTGCACAGGATAAGCAAATTGAAGATGAGAAAGAATTTAGAGATGTGGGCAGGTGGATGGGAGAGAAGGAAGTTTGATGGTTCTGTCACAGCGTCAAGATGCAAACAGAAGCCAGAGCACTTAAGGCTACGAGGCCATCATGAAGATTTTGGTATTCATTTTCAAGTGCATAAGGAATCCATTAAAACATCTGAAGTAAAGAAGTTACATGATGTGATTTACGTAGTAGCTGTTTTCTGAAGGAAAGGCAAATGTGAGGAGGAAGAGGCCATTTTTACCTTGATGGTTGAGTACTTTCTCTTTAACAACTCCCCAGCCTTGGTAGTGCTTCCAGCCTTTCAGCACACTAAGTGGAAGCCTCCCGTCCTCCATTGCCAGCTTTCTTTTGCAACTTTCTGTCCTTAAGGAATCAGCTAATGCATCACTTTATTATTGCAAGAGTGTCTGGTTATATGATTTAAATCCAAACCACCCTATTCTTTTGCAAAATGCAGTAAGATTTTTAGGATTTTCTTCATTCTGGAGGGTTGTTTTTTTTTGTGTGTGTGAATTCTTTAAAACTATCCCTTCATTTGAATTGACTCACCACAGAATCTCACTATTATGGGGGTTTTGTGAGCATCTTGTTCAGGGTCCATGACTAAAGTAGACTGTAAAGTAGAGGGTCAGGGTTCTCCAGGACTAAGCTCTCTTTAAACATCACATGGAGTAGTAAGAAGAGAAGTTGTATTAACTTTTATCATATACTTCATTTAACTGATTTATTTCCTTAAATATACAGCAAGTAGGAAAACACATATATGGTCTTAGTGTGTTGACAGTTATGGTCTGAGGCTATACAATCACAGTTAAAAAGCAATTTCATGTACAACTATGCTAAATCCCATGATAATTATATAGATAGCCTATATAACTTCCACTCCCAACTTACATTTGAGTGTGGAGAAAAAGATGTTCAGAAACTCTACATGCCTCATAGAATAATGTACATACTGAAGGGAATATATTCAGGAGTCATGAAGGGATGTGACTTTAATTTTAGTTTTGCAATTCTCTAAAATGGACATAAGAAATCAATTTGCATTGCATATAAAATTTTATAAACAACTGACAGCATTAAACTTTATAGAGTGATTCTGTAGAGATAAATTAGCCACATAAAACCATGGTGGATGAGTTCCATTTCATAGCATATAACAGTTCTACTGTAATATAGGATTTTAAAAAGTAGTATAAACATTATGAATAAGGAGTCTAAGAAATTGTTTTGAGTGATAATATTATGTATAGAAAGATGAATTTACATCCCTGTGAATAAGGCATAAAATAGTGTGGTGGCAGCCATACCTTAGAAAAACTAAAAACAAACAAACCTAAAATAAGGACATAGAAAACAATTTCCGTGTCTACTAAACAAGGTCACAAGCCACAGAGACTGAGAACCACTAGGAATGATTTCTCTACTGAGTCATCTTCCTAGCCCTAAAAGCTACATTTTTTGGTTAATATTATAATTGATTCATAGATTCCAAATAATTGAGATAAAGAATTTTAAGATGTATTAAAATAATTAGGCTGAAGTAGCAAAGTGAATGTAACTAATTTTGTGGAAAAAAGACAGAAATATTCTAATTAATATGTGTTTAATAAGGTACTGAAGACCAACTCATGTAGAGTTAATTGAAATTGTTGTAGAGATTGCCTTTCAATGAATTTATCACTATGGGCAGATCATGTTAACGAACTTACTGAAGAAATATGAATAAAAGCAACAACTCCTCATTTCTCTGTTAATTGCCAATAATCCATGCCATTTTAAAATACTTTTTTTGTGTGTGTATTTTTTATTAGATGTATTCTTCATTTACATTTTAAATGCTATCTCCTTTCCTAGTTTCCTCTCTGAAAATCTCCTATATCCTCTCCCCTCCCACACCTGCTTCCTGGCCCTAGTGTAGCCTCACAAGAGAGAGCTATATCAGGGTTCTTTCAGCAAAATCTTGCTGGCATATGCAATAGTGCCTGCATTTGGTGGCTGATTATGGGATGGATCCCCAGGTAGGGCAGTCTCTGGGTGGTCCTTCCTTCAGTCTCAACTCTGAAGTTTGTCTCTGTAACTCCTTCTAAGAAGAAACCAAGTATCCACACTTTGGTCTTCCTTCTTCTTGAGTTTAATGAGTATTTGCAAATTGTATCTTGGGTATTCTAAGTTTCTGGGCTAATATCCACTTATCAGTGAGTGCATATCATTTGTGTTTTGTGATTGGGTTACCTCACTCAGGATATCCTCCAGATGCATCCATTTGCCTAAGAATTTTATAAATTCATTGTTTTTAATAGCTGAGTAGTACTCCATTGTGTAAATGTACCACATTTTCTGTATCCACTCCTCTGTTGAGGGACATCTGGGTTCTTTTCAGCTTCTGTCTATTATAAATAAGGCTACTATGAACATAGTGGGGCATGTGATCTTATTACAAGTTGGCACATCTTCTGGGTATATGCCTAGAAGTGGTATTGCTGGACCTTCTAGTAAAACAGTATTTTTCAGAGTAGCTGATATTTTTTGACAAATACTTTGTACTTCAAGATAAAGTCAACAACCAAAACCAATTCTGTCTTATTCCACAAAATGACTTTGACCTCAAATTCTGAACTGACAGGATGATTTTGCTCTCTGACAATTTTATAAAGAACACTTTACAGGGAAACAAATATGCCAGATACCCAGGTGATTTCTTCTCCCTAGAAATTTAAAACCAAGGTAACTAATTTTACTATAGGGAGGGATTGAAGTAGACAAGATATAGAACTGCTAAAGTTTCCCTTAAGAGCTAAAGATAAAGAGCTGTAAAAAATACAGTGGCTTTCTTCTCAATGTTTCGTTTCTTTAGCAGTTTCTCATTGGGAAACAAAGACATACTTATTTTTACATATAATTTTGAATGAATATAAATCGCTATTTTTCACTGCCAGTGGAAAGTTAATATATTTAATAGTATGTAGACTTTTATTTTATAGATAAAAAGATCAAGGTTAGTAATGATCCACTTACAAATAGATTGCCACATGTAACATTCCTTCTTGAATACAGGGAACAGGCATCAAACTGAAAGTTAAAAACCAAACTGTAAAAGGAACGGAAAACAATAAAGGAAAATGATATTAATATTTTGTCTTTAAGGGATCATGTAACATGCCTCAAAACTATTCCCAATAAATAAAATTAAAAACAAAGTTTACAGTTCACATCTTTTATATTAGTGATCTGCCCTAGAGGCCATGACACCTACTCATTGCCTGAAAAAAAAAAATATATATATATATATATATATATATATATAAATAATTTATAATGTTGAGGTATGAAAATAATACCATTTGTAAAGCAGAATTCAGAAAAGAATAAGTTATTACTCATTCCTAATGAATCTAGGACAGTATTGACATAAGCCGACAATTAGGAGATATTCCTGTGCTTGGCAGTAGTTAGCTAACATTTGTTCCCTACTACCTGGAGCTAACTGGTCTGTAAGCACTGGCAGCTCAAATAGGAGTTGATGGGAAGAAAAATATGTGTACCTCTTTAACACAAGGGTAGGAAAGCCCATAAAAGAATAATTCACAAACCCAAATACAAGGAAGGAGCAAGCAGGGGAGGAAAGTTATTTTTTGCTTCCCCTGAGCAAACATGTAATTTCCATGATTTCTTTTTAATGACTGCGGTCTGTGGCCAGTAGGCACTGATTTATGAAAAGCTGTAAAAGATCAGGTGGAACTCCGTAGGACATCGTTTACAGCTGCGTGGATTGAAACCTATCTAATTTGTCTAGTAAAAGTGTGAGCTCACGGTGCACATCACCCTGCCTATAAATTTCCCCTTCAGACCCTGTGTCTGGGGCTGGGGCTGAAAAAACCCTCCTGCCTGCAGCTGCTCAGAAAGCCGGATTCCCTTGGTGCGCATGAAGAGACATCACAGGCTCTTCACAGTGAGAGACAAATTCCTATCCATTGATAAACTCTCCAGATGTCCTCTCTGAGGAGGAAAGGAACCAATTTTTATTTGAAATCCCTAGAGAAATCCTGGAAGTGGAAAAATGATACTTTGCCGGACTGGTTATTCTGAGGTCACTGGCATCAAAATTAGGCTCCTTTTTCTCTTTCTTTCTTTTTCTTCCTTTCTTCCTTTCCTCCTCCTCCTCTTCCTCCTCCTCCTCCTCCTCCTCTTCCTCCTCCTCCTCCTCCTCCTTTTTTGGTCTTAGTTGTACTTTGATCAAAGTCATAAACAGAAAAACTCAGCTGGGGTCACTCTAATCCCTAATCCACATGTCCTGTTCTGTTCTATTTCAATTTGTTTACACTCATTTTCTCAAAATTTTTCTTGAGTCTGTCCAAAGTGCTGAGTTTAAAAATGCAAACTTTCCTCAGCTGATAGGAAAATGTTTCCCATTTTGCTATTAGACACACTTCATAGATATCCTGAATAAATGACCTGGGGTTTGATTCTTCATAGCCACAAACCTATTAATTTAAAAAAAAAGTATTATTTACTATTCATGAAACTAAGAGTCAACATTGGTTCTGTGCAACAGCTACTGGAGACCTGGAAACTGTCTGGTCTGTGTATGATCATAACTGCAGGTACTTTTCTATCCCTCACATCCAAGGGGCCTTTATATCTCATTGTCTTGTATCTTAGCCTCACTGCACTTTTCTTAAAAAGCTTTCTCATACTTGATTTAATGCTTTTCTGTGCACTTTATATGTGAGAAAGATGACTTGTCCAAAAAAATCCATTGTTCAGCTACGCTGTCTAAAGACAAGAATAAAGGCAGAATGAAATGGAATATTCCAAGGGGTTTGAAACCCTAGAAGAGGATGAACAATATGAACTAACCAGAACCCCCAGAACTAGTGTCTCTAGCTCCATATGTAGCAGAAGATGGCCTAGTCGGTCATCATTGGGAAGAGAGGCCCCTTAGTACTGCAATCTTTATATGCCTCAATACAGGGGAAAGCCAGGGCCAAGAAGTGGGAGTGGGTGGACAGGGGAACAGAGAGGGGGGAGGGGGGAGGGAACATTCGGAAAAGCATTTGAAATGTAAATTAAGAAAATATCTAATAAAAAAATTGGGAAAAATTAGTTTTATATTTGAAAGTTTTAATCAGATTATTTTAATATATCCACATAAATAATAATAAAATTGTATGTCCGTTTATCAGTTTCTCTCATGTGTTCTAAGTAGTAGTACCTAGGTCTGAGGCAGGCTCTGAAATTCTTTCCTGAAATGTCTATCTCTGGAAGACTGAGATGGTCCAGCAGCTTAAGGAGCTTGGTGTCAGGACTGGAGAACTGAGTTTGAACACCACTAACAACATAGAGATGGATGGAAACATATTATCAGAGGACACCGCTGTCCTCTAATATCCACATGTGCATTGTGGCACAAGCATCTTCAATATGTTGTTTATACCACACACGCACATGCACATGCACATGCACACACATTCAGAGAGAGAGAGAGAGAGAGAGAGAGAGAGAGAGAGAGAAATAAAAATTTTAAAAACTTAAATACACTTTGCATGTTTCTTGTATGTTAAGGAATGTTTTGTAGGTTTGTATGTTAAGAGCACCATCAATGTTGGTAAATGAAACTTCCCAATAAAATTGTATTTGAAATGTAGATTTTGCACACTTATGAATTTTCCTCAAAGTTATTTTCTTATTCATAACAGGAATGTTTCTCACATGGCCTACATGATAACCAGTGAATCCCCTCATACATAAGACACTAGACCACTCCAGGGCATCTGAATGTGTGAAGGCTTTAATTTACTTAATATGATTTCACTATAAGCCATGACAGTAAATTTACTTCAAAAACAATGAAGTGCAATAAATATTCTTAATTTATCTTGGAGTCCTCTGGATCCCCAAGTTGAGTTCCCTTATTTCTAAATGTTGAGTTGTAACAATTTAAATTACATATTTAATTTAGATGAGTATTTTTAAAAGTATAAAACATCTAAAAGTTTAAAACTGACAATAATGGATATTTCGTGCTACAGCATGAATCTAGGAAGTTAGAAACATGCTCTACCATGAACACCTTTTACCTTAGGGGTGATTAAAATATACTTAGAGTTCTTAGGAGATAAAGATTAAATCCAATGCCAACCTCAAAAAAAAAAAAAAAGGAAGATTTTGAAAAATCACTCTGATGAAGTAATAATTCAAAATGCACAATTATAAAAATTATACCATGGTAGGTACAGTTTTAATGTAAACAACATTTTGTCCAATAATGAGAATTGCAACAACACACGGCAGAACAGCACATCTGTTTACAAGGGTTGTTTGGGACCTCATAATGAGCTTGCAAAAGTTATCGCCAATTCTAATAAGACTTCTAGTAACAGCCATTTTATAGGGCTCTTGCACCATTGTATACATAATACTACTCATGCCTAAACTTATAACACCTCAACACAGTAATTAATATCATGCCAGTCCAGCCAGTCCACAAAATTTGAAATTAATGAACTACTTGATTTTTCAAGTTTTAAATATGCAAATATGATCCACAACATATGCAACCTATGTCAGACTAATATCAAACCTCTACAATTCCAAGGCAGCCTTGTTCTGAATGTACCTATGCATGTAACTGTCAGCTATGAAAGACCTATCTTACTTCCATCACATAAATCCAATTTTACAGATGAGAAAAACCAAAAACCTTCCAGACCACATAGATAGCATGTGTTATACACTGGATTTTTCCCTGGATCAGAGGTGATGCAACACCTTATGATCACAAATACATGAAGAAAATCAAAGATACAATCAAATCTGATTTAAACAATTCTTTGATCAAATGATGTAGCATAGTAGGGAAGACCTTTTGCTCCCCTATGAGCTTATGTCTAAATCTCTTCTCTGTCTCTTTTGCCTCAGGGGAAAAAAAAAAGATTGTATCTTAATTTCTGTTAGTGTTGACTTTTGTGTCTATTATAAAGCATACACCATCTATGCCTAACTGATATTGTAAAGGTTAAATGTTGATGCCTGAGTAATGTGTTTAGCATAGACCTGGAACAATGTAATTGTTTGTAAGTTTTAAATTTAATCCACAAATAAGGACTTTGTAACCTCTTTGATTTTAAGCTCCCTTATTGAAAAAAAAAAAAAAAAAGAAGAAGTGTCAAATAAAACATGATTGTGAGTCAAAGAGCAGTTAAAGAATGGGGCCCCTAAAAGCTGAAGAGAGAGGGAAGAAAAACCCACCAAACACAAGCATCCCCACCCTAAGACAGTTTATTCATATCTTGCTTCCTCTGAATCTTCAGGGATTGAAATAGAGTTGCTCAATATCCTTCATATCATTTTTGGACCTTTGCTTCAACTAATCTGGCTTACATTCCTACATGTATAAATAGACTACATAAACCAACCCTAAATGTTTTTTAATTAATGCTGATGAATGCTGGCAATATAAATCGCAGTCTACCTCTATGTCTGTATCTCTTGATATATGTATATACACATACACATAAATGTGTGTGTGATAGCTGTTTGGTGTTTTTCAATGAGGGATAATTCCATATATTATTATCCATCTGCTATTTTCCATAATTTAATTTTTTTACCTTTTAAATGACATTGGTTGTGTTATAAAAAATTATGCTGACTTCAAATTTGGCTGTAAATGGGCCTTGTATTTCAAATTATTCTTTACCCAGCAAAGTGCTGCAATTTCTTCAAGCAGCCATTCATTTAGAAAGGATTTAGTGTAGAAACAGAGTTCATGACTAAGTATCTACTGTGCCATGCCTGCTATAACTATCTCTAAATCATACTACTTTGCAAATGAATAAAAGATCTAATTAGAAAAAAGATATACTGGTATTTTTACATATTTTGATGAAAATAATTTGATGGTTTGAAAAGCAGGAAAGAGCAGAAAAAGAGATCAGTTAAGCAAGATAACTACCATCTCCTTCCAAGGAGCCAGCTTGAACAGATGAAGTCTTCATGGCAGATCAATTCCTCAAACAAACAGGAACACCACATGCAGTCTGGAAGTTCCCGCTGATGGTGGTGTCAAATGCTGACACTAAGCCACTCCAATCACTACTAATTTCTACCCTTTGCTTGTTTTCTTTTCTTGCAGGCCATCAAACCTCCTTCTGGACCAAAGCAATGTTGATATCGCCACCTTCCACACAACCGGTGATTGGCTTAACGGCATGAGGACAGCACACTGTAAGGAGATCTTCACAGGCGTGGAGTACAGCTCCTGTGACACCATTGCCAAGATCTCCACAGAGTAAGGGGCATACTGGGGAGAAAACAGAGGGTTGGGCATATCCTTCTCCTCGTATTCATCTTTCACTAATGGGTTATAGATATCTGGTTATACCTGTTTAAGATTCATGGGTTATAATATTGGCGATATTTCTCAAAGTAATGTCCACTGTAACAATAGGGCTGAGAATGAGAGTCCTTTGGACCACATGCACATTGGTATATATTGAGCTATCTTCCTTCTCATGAAAGGAAGTTCCCACAGGATAGGGAAGTCCTAGATAGCAAGATGTCTTGGCTAGATGCATAAATACAAACCTCTAGTAGAAAAATTAACAAGTATAGTGGGTATTCTTATGTATGTGATTTACCATTAATGTTTTTACAAAAATTTCGCATCTGTCAATATTGAAAATTGAGCAGTGGATCTACTACAGAGAGAAAAATGTCAAAATCCAAACACAGTTTCACAACTGCTGAATATCTATCATATATCTAAACTCTATCACCATATGTTATTAAAGTGTTTACTCTCTGAATTAAAAGTATGCAGAAATGTGAAGTTGCAAATACATTTAAAAATACATTTTAAACAATACTTTTTTGTTTTCTTTTAAAAAGGCTCATAGTTAGGTGAGATATAATATGCACTGAGTTGTTAGTCTTGGTTCTTAGGGATCACTTCAAGAAGAATCTTCTTATTTAAGAAACTATTTGATTATAGGAAAGGGATTTTATTGAGAGTCAAGTAAGAAGTGGATATATAGTTCAGTTAGTAGAGTACATTTAGTCTCCAGAACCATATAAAATGGGTGTGGTGGTACATACATTTAATAGTAGCACTTAAAAAGGAGATAGGGGATCAGAAGTTCACCATCATCTTTATCTACATAGACAGTGTGAGACAAGTGTGGCCTACATAAAACCCTGTCCCTAAAAAATGAAAAAAATAAGAAAATGAACAGATCATAAGAAATATGATCCCAGTGAAAATGATAACATTTTTTGTACCCTCAAAGTATGGTGATTTGAAACTGGAAAGCAAGGAACAGGTGGCCATGTTCTTCATCTCTTTGTAAATGAGCTTCAATTTATTTCACTTGGTGCTATAACTGTGTCCGTTTCTTGTGTTCTAAACAATGTTAATATATAAAAATATTTTTCTAATGTCACACACACACATACACACATGCATACACACACACACACACACACACACACACACACACACACACACACAGACATGTATGTAGACTTAAGCTCTTTAACTTTGCTGTTTGTTTTGTCCCACAACTGAGCAAGGAGCAGCTCTCTTAAATAGTAGAGATATAAGAAATAACTTATTTGCATTAGGAAAAAGAACCTTCATCGCCACATGCCTGCCCTTACTTATCAATTCTGTTCAAAGGAAGTAGGAAAAGATATCACCCACTTGATTCTAGAGGCCTTCATTCAAATGTCAGATTTCAGACTGTCTTAAAGAAAGATGTTTCTGTTGGGCAGATATACCTCAAGTTGACCAAATTACTTGTCAGTCTTTCTCTCTTGGATCTTTCCTATGTTGAATGTAACTGTTTGTCATTTCAAGTTCATTTAAGTCTTACCCTCTGTAACTGAGGTATTTAAATGTTACTGCATTTATAAAGGCTTTGAATGTTACCCTGAGATTCATTTCAACAATATCATTGTGGGTAGCTGCATGTTAGAGGAGGACATAGTGTAATTATGCATACATAAGTACACAACAAATAATTTGTTTAATTGGTATTATAGTGTTAGGACCAGAAGAAACATTTAAGATCACAAAAGGACCTGTGAACATCTTTATTGCTATTGGAGAGGATAACTTGTTCTCAGAAAGTAAACTTACTTTTGTCTATCTAAAACATCCAGACAGTCCTGTTTAAAGTGGAATGCTATGTTTACTGAACAGATTTCTTATCCAATCAACAGTACACCGAGTTTCTGTGCCGGTAGTTTTGATCAGACTCAGTTACAGAATATAGCTGAGCATTCAATTTTTCCTCTGAACATTTTTATACATTCTTATTTTAGTAACATAAACATTTAGTGTTATGATATACAAGACACCTGCTTTAGAACATAGAAGCATGATAAAGAATAACCACAAGGTAGAACATTTTCACTGAATTGTCAGATTTTTAAAGGCAAATTTACGCAAATGTTTATTTTTCATAATGCATAATGTCATACTAAATTGAAATATAAGAGACAGATCACTATTAATAAGATTAACTGCTATGTTGTAATATATATATACAGTCAGCCTTTAGAAGCTGTGAATAGATTAAGAAAGCTCTTTGTTCAAAATAGGTAAGCCAAAGTAACTTCTATTTAAAAATTAGTGATTATTTGTGTCAATATCACAGTACTAAATCAATAAACTCTTTGGCTAATACAACATTTTCTTTCACTACAGCTTACATTCAGGAAGCAACCTCATCTTTTCTGAGAGTCTTCATTTCTTCTATTTTGTTCTTTATATTCTGAGAGAATCTTAGCATCTGTTCTATTGCTGTGAAGAGACACCATGACCTAAACAAATTATAAATGAACGCATTTAATTGGGAGATTACCTACAATTTCAGAGGATTAGTTCATGACCATGATAGCAGACAGCATAGTAGCAGGCATATACAATGCTGGAGCAGTAACTGAGATCATACAACTGACCGCAAGTTGGATGCAAGAGAGAGCAAGCTAACTGGATATGACCTGGAGTTTTAAAACACTAAAGCTTATGCCACTGACAAACCTCCGCAACAAAGCCACACTTTTTAATCTTTTCAAACTTTTCTAACAAGTGGGATCGAAGGATTCAAAAGTTTGAGCTTAAGAGAGCCATTCTTATTCAATTACTACAGATAGTCTTAGATGTCGCTGTCATCTACTCCCTTAGATATCTTTCCCACCCCCTGTATTTTTGTCCTCAGTTTAGGAACAATGTAGGACAACCATATATTTCCTTAATAATCTTTCTGTACCTTATACATGCCTCTGGTTTGTATTATTACCGAATTTGAAAAAGAAAAAAAAAAGATAGAGAGAGAGAGAGAGAGAGGATGGAAGGAAGGAAGGAAGGAAGGAAGAAAGGAAGGAAGGAAGGAAGGAAGGAAGGAAGGAAGGAAGGAAGGAAGGAAGGAAGGGAGGGGGAGGGAGAGAGAGAGAAAGAGAGAGAGAGAGGGAGAGAAAGAAAGAAAGAAAGAAAGAAAGAAAGAAAGAAAGAAAGAAAGAAAGAAAGAGTTTTCTTACTAGATTAAGGAGTTGGCTTTGTCCATTAAATAATGTGATATAAGCACAAAGCCAAAACCTCTGTTCCCATCACAATATTCACATAAAAGCAGATCAAAGAAGCACACACACACACACACACACACACACACACACACATACACACACTGACTTTAATTTTCTGAGACCACAGTGAGAGTAATCTCAGAATATTTTCAACTGAAATGTTGTCAGCCACTTATCTTGATCTCTCTTTTTTTTTTTTTTTTTAATTTCTTTGTGTCCCCATGTTCTTATGAACTTGATTGCTTCAACTCTTATGTGTCTTCTGCCATCCAGGATCAATCCAGAAATATGCTACTTGACCATATAGCCCTTGTCCTAGAATTGGCTGATACCAGGATGGTATATAGAATTTCTTTCTGTTTTACTGCTCAGTAAATCAAGCCCTAAGAAAAGATCGGGAGAGTTTCCTGCTCAAGTAAATTTTAATTAATTTCATAAATTTTTAGGGATTTCATTAAAAATGAATGCTATTAAAGTCTCCAAATTTTTACATGAAGCTAAGAACACACTTTATCAAACATTAAAATATTATTTTACAGTGTAGGCTCCATATAGTGGGGTCCTAGTGAGAAAGAAGACAGCATAGGGATTCTAAGAGTGACAGAAACTGTGGAGACAGAGGAGGTTTAAATCTGGACATTGAATGCAGGACAGAGTAATTGTTACAGGTCAGTATCCTGCATTTTTCAATGCCATTTCCTAGGTCTAGTGCTCATACTTCTGTGTCTGAGATGTAGATAATATACTAGCCTCTGGTCCCATTCGAGAGCAACTATTTAGTCTTGAATGATTCTGCTTCTCTTTTAGACTAGATAGAATAATCAAAACTATCTGGGGCTACCACTCATGCTATGGAGACTGCAGTAGTGACTAGTGAGAGTCTGGAAAAGTCAGGGTGCTTCAGAGAAAACAAAGATGGTGCAAAACATCAACAACAACAAAGGAAACACTAAAGGGTTAATTTATGTTGTGCAAAATCAGATGTAACCTTCAGTATTAAGACTAAACACAGTTCTAGATCTACTGTTGTCTTCCATAACTTTCATGACATAGAAGTCTAAGGCATTATTATATAGCTTTCTTTAGGAATATGTTTGAAAACAGCCTCTGAAGAGATGGCTGTCCCTAGTTATTTTACAGATTCCAGGCCTTCTCTTCCTGTTCCTCTTCCTCTTGTTCTTCCTCCTCCTTTTTCCTCCTCTTCTTCCTCTTCCTTCCTCCTGCTTCTTCCTCAATACAAGGTCTCTATATGTAACCCTGACTGTCCTGAAACCCACTATGTACACCAGTCTTTCTTGAAGTCATTGAATTCCACCTGCCTCTTCCTCATAGGTGCTAACGATAAAGACACACATATGTTTCTTTCTGTAGTAAATATAGAGCCTCTATTAAAGAGTACCTACTGCTAAGGGTGCTGTCTGTTCACAAGGGTCAAATTAAACTAGAATCCCTGTCCATATCAAATTTACCTACTTGAAAGACAAGGATAGAAAGTACAATGAAGAAAATAAATCAGAAAGAAAAGCATGTATAATTGATAATAATAAAAAAATGAGATTAGAAATGAAAAAGAAGCAGGACATTTTCAATAGAAGTGAATATTTGAGTTTGGACTAGAACCATATATACATTGTTTTAAAAAGAAGCAATTCATGAAATATACATATTTAGCTATTTTTATTTAAAGTGAAGCTATTTTCTCAAAATACTTATTTTTATGACCAATTTCTAAGCTTAAACTACTTTACATTTAATGAAGATATACCTTCTTCCATTTATGAATGACTGTACAAAAATAAATGCTAAGGCGTCAACAACCAGTGCTGTTGGTCTTGAATCTGGGAAGAACCTAGGAGGGTTCAGACATGGTGCACGTAAACTGGTATTGATTGAAACATTCAGATGTTAAAGAGAGAGCACTACTTTTATCAAAGGAATCACAGTGTTTTCCCTTCAATGTCTGCCTTCTCATAGCAAGGAGTATACAGAAGACGAATATGCTCACACATGGTCGCAGTATAGGCAGACTTAATATAGTAGCTCTATGGCCCCAGGGAAGGTATCCCAAGAGAAACTAAGTAGAAGTCTTCTATGGCATAACAACATCCAAGTACAAGAAAACAATCAATTATAACCTCAGACTTTTAATGCTTACAGTCAAAAATAACTCCTAAGGTAGATCTGATTCAAAGGAATATCAAAAGATTTCAAAAACTATGTTATTATCTGTAATCAGTTAGTCTAATTAAAAAACAAACATTAGTTACTCTGCTATCACATATTTCACACCATTGTCAGGTTCAATGACAGAGTGTATTCTCTCAAATCATGGAGGCAAGAATGAGAAATCAAGTCATAGGTTAACTTGCTAAGGAATCTCTATTAAACAGTCTTGCTTCCTCTAGCTTCTGATACAAGGGATTTGAATGACAGTAAACCCAATCTCTGACTCCCTTTGTATATTTTCTTCTTTCCTATGTCACTCTGTATGTTTTCCTGTCTCTTGTAAAGAACCACACTACATTTATAACTCATCATTGCCTAGTACTCTGTTTCTCTATTTCTTCAACTCCTGGCCAATTATATCTCCCAAAAGCCCTAATTTTAAATAAAGATAATGCTAAGTTTTGGGTTGACAAAAGAGTGAGAAGCATATTTTTTTCTATTACAACATCGATATTGCTATACAATATAGGAATTCAATACCCCCCAAATAACAACAGATCATTGTCAGAAAATTAGAAATCAGATATCAAGCACGGGCTATCTAATTATATAGTTGAGTTTATTTGAAAATTAAAAATTTCCTCTTCCTATACTACTCAGAACACCATGAGTCTTACCTGTTATTTTTCTCTTGTGTTTTACAGTGACATGAAAAAGGTTGGTGTTACTGTGGTGGGGCCACAAAAGAAGATCATCAGCACCATTAAAGCTCTAGAAACACAATCTAAGAATGGTCCAGTTCCAGTGTAAAGTACTGGAAGGATGGGAGAAACCGGAAGATGGAGCAGTATCCTGAAGACAGATGCAAATGATGGAGATGCTGCTGAAAGCTCCAAGTCTAATAAGACACTCAGTTATAAGTCCAAATGCCTTAAAATGGAATTGAAAAATCTCTTTATTTTCCCCTATCATTTTACAGATGGGTGGGTGGGTGCATTTTGTTTTGTAATTGCTTTTTAAATGTTAATTGATGGGGTTAATTAAAATTCTTTAGTAAAAAGTGGAAGAACTAGTGTAGAGCCATTGATCATTAACTATTATGGAAATAAACCAAGTAAACTAGAAAAACGGACCTGAAGGCTTTGTTGTGATGGCCACAGAGGAAAAGACTTGTGATATTTTTATACACAGAAAAAAGAAAATCTGTAACAGGTATTTTGTTTCTTTAAAAGCAAGCAAAATGGAGGCATTTATACCTCAAGCTATCTGGCCATACTTACTACCTTATCATGTTAGTATTCTCTTTATCTGTTTGAAGCATATAGAGATGAAGTTTGTAGTTGTTTTAAATACTATACATTTTTAATTGTTACCTTCCTTAAGTAGACCATGTAAAAACATGTCTCAATTTGGGGGAAAGTGCATATTTATTTTCTTTTGGATTTTTTAATTGTTTTATATTTATGCCTTGATGAGTTAATTTGGGTTTTGTTACAGCCAAGTGCCAAATGCTATTGCAAATTGTTAGCACTAAGAAACATGTTTAACTGTACCCAGAGAATGATATGTTCTTTTCTACAACTGTTGAATAATCCACTTATATGTACCAACAAAATGAAATGCTTTCCCTGTTCATAAGTCACCAAATCATTCACATTCTGAATATCCCATTCATTTTTGTCTCTTCACTTATCAGTAAATGTATGCTCCTAATTTAGTGTAATATACTGGCTTTTATGTAATAGATTTTTACCTAGATGTCATACCTTCCCTATTCTGGTGCTTAGAGGACATCAACTCCTTTCATTCACGAAAGAAGCTGGTTAGAACTCCTTAGATTTGCAAACTGGAAAGATCAAAATGAGGTTAAATGGTTACAGTAATTGACAGCAGCCTATAGGTAAATGCATGAGCCAAAAAAAGAAAAATAAGAAGAAAGAAAAAATTGCTTGTCTTGAAAAGTCTTTTAATATCATTGCTTAAACATGTAGAGAATGATGATAAATAAGCGACTCATCTGCATCACTAGGGTGTAGGTCAATTAATTGCACACTTTCATCATCAATATCAGGTATAACTATCTTTGCGTCTTCCACTTCAATGTACCTATTGTGAGTTAGGTGCCTGATTAGAAGCCTTGAACTTCTAAACATATTATTAAACATAACATTTTTGAAAAAGCAACTCATCGAACCAATAAATCCACATCCACAGACAATGGAGGAATGAGATGTCTCATTATGGGGATGTAGACATGCTGTTCCCTAAAGGCCAATTTTAAGCATATTCTTGAATATTAAGAAGAATGTGCCTAATGGGCATCCTGATGATGACACATGCTGAAGCAATATTTTAGATTCTGGATTTTCTTGCTGATAGTATCATTCCATAGGATCAAGGAATGTGTGTGTCACAGAATAAGATGGTTCAAACAATGCTGTACGAAATATGTCTTTATGCAAAATGGGACACTAAACAAATACAGCTTCCAATCATAGAGGCAGGTTTCCAAATATAATCTGTTGTAGGTTTAGTACACTAGAGCTTAGGTGAGTTCTTTCAGATGTGAAATTGTTTCCCAAATGTTGACAATACTTCCTATCATGCTACTAGAATTTGTATTGAATTTATAAGAGCATGAGTATTTTGGAAATGAGCTAATGAAACTAATAATAAATTCTATATGTCTTGAAAGCAGATAGAAAAGACTCTAATCAAGTAATTTACAATTTGGAATACCAGGTCAAAATTCAAATCTGGCATCTGAACCAATTCGCCTATGACAGCGTTCATTCTCTTAGGTAATATTCTAAACATGCTCAACAAGAATGAATTTCAAAATTAGATATTTAAAATCGTTGACTCTGTCGCATTTAATTTGACTGAGAATTTTGTTTGAAAGTAGAGGTGGTTTAAACAGCATATTGCTTTTCATTTGTCAGTATGTTTCTATCTGACCATTTATGGATTCCCTTTGCATAACCCCTTCCCTGTACATATGTAAACATAACAGTGTACGATTGTGGACTGGGGAGAAGAGGTAATAGATCCCTTATGGCCATCTCTTTGTACAGGAACTACATTGCCTTCCCATATCAATGAGGCTACCGCTCCCTTGCCACGTTATGTACCATATTACCTGATTTGTATCTTAAATTTGATTTATAGATATTATTTATTTCTCGCAACACACCCAGTCTAGGCTGTACTGAGTATCTATCAAGCCATGTATAAATATGATATGATTGGCAGTATGTGTTTACTTTAAACTTGCATTTTTTTAAAACATGGTTCATTTAGTTTATGTTGCACAATGTAGATGGCCTCTTACTAATGTAAAATGATTTCTAGTGGGAACATTTATATTTTTATAATAAACATAATGAAAATATTTTTACAGATCAGAATACAGAAGTGGTCTTTGATGTTTTATTTATATCTGAAGCATATGCGAATTGATACAGGGAATTCAGGAAACATCTATGTCTTGCTTTTGGTTTCAGTGTCCTCTTCATTATGGAACAAAATCATTTAATGTTCCAGTCTATTGCCAGTAAATTGGGGAACTTCATCAGTAATTCCAATCTTCATAAAGAATAAATATAATAATATTCTCTTGATTATGCATCTAGTTTACACACACACTCAGTCACTCGCTTACTCAAACTTGCATATTTAAAGGAAAGTGTAAAGCTCATAGGCTTTCACCTCAGTCAACAGATTTGGCAGAGGTGGAACCAAAGATCAAATTAGGATCAGCTGTAAGTCTTTCATTACATCTTCTTCGCTTCAGCACATATTTCTACTCATTAAATTACTCTGAAGCTATATGTTTGTATAAGTGGAAAATACTACTCTAGCTGGTTTTAATATAAGGACATTGTATGATTCCCATGAAATTATCATTGCACCTTAATTATCTGAACAGAGATCCTAAAGATTTGCCTTAGATCATGATGGGTAGGGGAATATATTACTCAGATTGGAAAATACTCAGACCTGTGTTTGTCCTGGATGTAGTGATGGGGTTATATGTAAATGAAGAAAATATCAAAACAAAAAAAAAACAAAAACAAAAAACAAAACCATTCTCTCTAGAGGAGTTAGATATTTCAGGATAGCACCCGTACAAAGGGAAGTGTACAACAGCTATGAAGGAAGCCAAGATAGTATAGATGGGTGGAATAAAAATAAAAGCCCAGCCGGGCATGTTGGCGCACGCCTTTAATCCCAGCACTCGGGAGGCAGAGGCAGACGGATTTCTGAGTTTGAGGCCAGCCTGGTCTACAAAGTGAGTTCCAGGATAGCCAGGGCTACACAGAGAAACCCTGTCTCAAAAATAAATAAATAAATAAATAAATAAATAAATAAATAAATAAATAAATAAAAGCCCACTAAGTAAATTGCAAGCTACATGCTAGGAAACGCCTGATATTTGAGCAAAAATAAACTCTTTGCCACTGTAGTCCACTTAATGAAACTGATTTACATAAAAATAAAAAGCTTTTAAGTCAAAGAGAAACAAATTAAATTGAGAAACCTATAGAGGCAGAAGTAATTAGGAAGAGATCACAAAACAAATTAGAAGTGATTTTTGCATTGAATGAGAAATGGCATGTCAGCATGTTCAGTGGAGTAGAGAATCATTGTAACAGATAAGGTGACTAAATTGTAGGCAGGGAAAAAGAGAAAAAGGCCATTTGTTTGGTAAATGTTATTAAATATTATTATGGGGAAAGGTTTTTGTTTTGTCTGTGAGCTTGCTTTGTGGACTAGTTAGGCCTAAAATTTACAATCCTTCTGCCTCAGCTTCTCAAGCACAGGGATGACACCTGTGTAACACTGATGCGTATCACTAAACTGCTAGGCAGTTTATTCTAAGAAGACACAAGTCATTCATTACACGTTATATGCTTAACATCTGTTGGCTTGGAGCTAGGAACTGTCAATGAAAGAGAATAGAATAATGCTTGACTCTCTGGGTCTGAAATATCTCCTGCAATATA
Organism: Mus minutoides; assembly: GCA_902729485.2. Lineage (NCBI taxonomy): Eukaryota > Metazoa > Chordata > Mammalia > Rodentia > Muridae > Mus > Mus minutoides. The sequence continues at coordinate 631,436 of LR749508.1, forward strand.
ACCTTTTTTCGTTCCATTTATTTACCTGAAACTTTCATATCATTTTTTTTTCCTGCCTGAGTAGTGCTATCTACTGTAACTATACCAACTTTCATTATCTCCTCATACTTGAGGGACATTTGGATTGTTTCCATTGCCTAGATTTTAGCAATAAAGAAGCGATGAGCACGCCTAGGCAAATGTCTGTGGAGTAGGCTGTCAAGTGCTTGGGTTATATCCACAAGGCTGGTAGACCTAGATCATCTGGCAATTTCATTTTTAAATTTTTGAGCATTCTCTATGAGATTTTTGAGTTAATCCCACCAACATTGGATGCAGGTTCCTCTTTAGCATTTGTTGTGCACTAAGTTCTTGCTTTTTGCCGGTCTGACTTTGGTGGGATGAAATCTCAAAACTGTTTTGATTTGTACTTCTCTAGTTGGTAGAGATGATAAACACATTTTTAGAAATTATTAGACATTTAACTTTTAATTTTTTGAGGACTCTTGTTGGATCTTGAGCTCATTTTTTAATGGATCATTTACTTTTGTGAATACATATATGTGTGTATATTAATATTCTGTCTGATATTAAAGATTCTCTCCCATTCTGTGTGCTTTTCCTTCACATGGTTCTTTGCTTTTTCATTCATTATTTTATTTATTTACATTCCAGAGTTCTTGAACCCATTCCCCCTCCCCTTTGCCTCTGAGAGTGTGCACCCCTAGTCATCCCCCTTCCCTGGGGCATCAAGTCTCTACAGGATTAGGCACCTCCTCTCTCACTGAAGACAGACAAAGCAGTTCTCTGTAACTGAGGCCTCAGACCAGCCTATGTGTATGCTTTTTTGTTAGTGGCTTCATCTCTGGGAGCCCTCAGAGGTCCATGTTAGTTGACACTGTTGGTCTTCCTATAGGGTTACCATCTCCTTCAGTAATTATTGCTTATCTGTGTAAAATTTTTCCTATTTTAGGAGTTCTCACTGTTCAATAGTTGGCCTCCAATCCTGGGTAATTGGAGTTCTATTCAGAAATCCCTTTCCTATATCTATATCCTATAGGCTACTGCCTGTGTTATCTTCTGGAATTTTCAGTGTCTCAGGTTTACTTATGTCTCTATTTCTTGTTTTTCTGCAAGGTGACAGACCAAGTCTAATTTAATTCTTCTGTGGGTGGCTGTCCAGCCAGTCAAGGTCTCTCCTGATTTGAGCACCAACTCCATTCTAGATACCCCCAACATATTCTCCAGTAAACAGAGAGACTAGCAGGCACTCAAAAGTGTAAGTTTTTAGTTCTTCCTCAGAGGCTCACAAACATAAATGCCTCAGGAGCCTGCAAGCTTATACAATCCTACATATAAACACGTGCAGCAACTATGTCGGTGGTAACCCATAAAAGGCACATTCACTTCCTCCAGAAGCAACTCAGTTTTAAGAAACCACTCATCCAATGTAAGTTTCTATTGTTCTTGAGAATTCTTGTTAGTATAAGAGTCTCTCTCTCTCTCTCTCTCTCTCTCTCTCTCTCTCTCTCTCTCACACACACACACACACACACACACACACACACACACACAAATACGTATTACACATATAAAATAATTAAAAAACACCATCATGGGTTGCATTGTGTTTTTCATACAGATCATTTCTAGCATACAGATTACGTTGCCTGGTTTGTACATGAGCATGGAATCTTTCATAAACGAAATACTACTTTTCATTTCCCATAATACCTACCCTATTTATTATATCTAATGCTCTCCATTTTAGCAAATTATACATAGCATTCAGAGAATGACATTTTTAAATTCCATAAGATAATGGTCCTTTCTATTCTATTTTCTAGAATCTTCGTTAACATATATTTATTTCTCAGGCCTCATTGTTCCAGTACTAGATAAAGGGACATTATCTTGTACTGCCACAAAATATTTTTTAATGCTGTGATTAATATAGTCACCGCATTTACCGTTTTAAGTTGAAATACCTTTTCTTGGGTTTTCAAGCATCATTCTATAGTAATGGCATATTGAGAATAATCCATGCCTTGAGAACCATCGTGGCATTGCTCATTGTAGTTTGTCTGATGTTTAATAAGCACACATATAATTTTGATTTGAATTGCTACAGTAAAATAATGTTTGTTAATATAATATCAGGTAAAATTCCTGACTTTTCTCCTTTAGGGAAAACTGTCAATTTCCTCCATGTCAATAAAACTAGTTAATGTTTTAGTTGTATGTCTTGGATCATTGACTATGCTGATCTCTGCTAGACTGGTTCATTTTCATAGAATTTTGTGAACTTATTTCATTGGTCTCAGTGCTCCCATTTTTCTTTGTGCAGCTTAGTCATTGAAGTAGATCCTTGAACCAGAGCTTAGCTATAAAATTTTAACAAGGAAAATGCCAAGGCTTTTCTGATCCTCTCTCCTCTCTTACTGTGTACAAATACCATCAATATGCCTGCTAAAACAACCCTTCTTATGGGGCATCTGGGATGCACATTCTACTGACCCAGAGGATCTAGATACAACTTGGGAAAATAAGTGATATAGTTAAACACATCATAAAATGAAGATTTTGTATGTTTATAGACATTTTCTCTTTGAAAGTCTCTGGGAAATCTTGCTTATAAGTTGACAAAGAAGATTCTTAATTGGATCAGCTTTTTAAAAAATCAATGTAGGTGGGCTATAATTTTTCATCTTTGAAAAAATATTGTCTACTCCAAATAAAAATAATAAAAATAGTAATAATAGATAAGAATAAAGTATTTACCTCGTAACATTCATTACTTATCTAATACAATCATACATACCTTCTATATTTATCTTAAATAATTTCAGCAAATCCCAATTGATACTTTGCCAAATACAAGATCTTTTTTTGTTGTTTTTTGTTTGTTTGTTTGTTTGTTTGGAGACAGGCTTTCTCTGTGTAGCCCTGGCTGTCCTGGAACTCACTCTGTAGACCAGGCTGGCCTCGAACTCAGAAATCCGCCTGCCTCTGCCTCCCAAGTGCTGAATTTTTAACTATTTAAATTTCATTATAACTTTCTGAGAGATGCACTCTGAGTTGAGGTTAACTGTAACTGAACATATTAGGTCAGCTAACAGCTGACCAAGGTAGCATAGCAGGTAGAATGTAAGTAAAAATAGACCAAAGAATGTTTATTCCAAATTATTAGCCTATTAGGTGTCAGTATAATGATGAAGCCAACAGTGAAATCTGAAAGGAAGTAATGGGATGCTCTATGGAATTAATGAGTTGGTTCATCACCGTTTTGTCTTTTTCAATACGTATGTTAGTAGGTAGCTCAAATAGTAAAAATCTTCCTGCATAATCCTTTGATTGCTGCTGCCACGTTAGAGGAACATGCAGTTACCCCTGACTTCATTTCAGTGAACTTTATTTCAATAGAATGAGATCTGTCTGACATATGGTGAACACTTCACAAGCATGCTCTCTGGAACATGCAACAAATAATCTAATTTGGAAACACTGAATACCACAGTGAAAAGTAGGGCTTTTGAGCTGTTTTTTGACAGATTTCCACACCAGTGATTTATGGAAGTGTGTTAAGTTTGGGATTCTTATCTGAAGCCAAAGAAAAACGCTTACATTTTTGAAGTCCATCACCCTCGATGATGGAGGACAAAACCTCGGAATGTTTGCTGAAATCAAGCATGAGAGAACACAGAATGTCATGTACTATCAAGAACTTACTGACTTTCATATGGTTCCCATTTCTTCTCATATACAGCAAATCTAAAGCCTTGGGATAAAGCCAATACAAATTGTTATAGATAACACTATCTGAACTTAACTGCCATAGGTATGCTCTGTATCATAAATATATATTTCATATCGGCAATTCAGCAGTACAAAAATTGAAAAAGACTCTAGTTAAAATTCATTTGCATGTGTTCCCTCCAACAATGCTCAATTCGGCAATATTATTTTTACTCTTGGCTCAAGTTCCTTTAATGTGCATTTTGTTTCATGTTTCTGAGTTTATTATACATACGCTGGTAGGTATACTACTTAAAGAAAATTAGAGTAATAGCTTAAGTTAACAAACACATTTTATATACATATACACACACTCAAAGAGAGAGAATGAGGGTGTGGGGTGTGTGTGTGTGTGTGTGTGTGTGTGTGTGTGTGAGAGAGAGAGAGAGAGAGAGAGAGAGAGAGAGAGAGAGAGATCAGGTCCCTAGGATTGGTGACTTGGTGTTATGATCCTTAACCTATCTCACTAGCCCCAAATTTGATATTTAATTCATGGAAGGTTGTGCATACAAAATTGAACAGATTGTCTTAATATTTTCAAGTTATTAAAAAATTCTTAAATAAGGCTGCTATGAACATAGTGGGGCATGTGTCCATATTACCAGTTGGAACATCTTCTGGGTATATGGCCAGGAGAGGTATTGCTGGATCTTCCTGTAGTACTATATCCAATTTTCTGAGGAACCAGAAGACTGACCTCCAGAGGGGTTGTACACGCTTGCAATCCCAGGAGCAATGGAGGAGTGTTCCTCTTTCACCACATCCTTGCCAGCATCACTGTCACCTGAATTTTTGATCTTATCCATTCTGACTGGTTTGAGGTGGAATCTCAAGGTTGTTTTGATTTGCATTTCCCTGATGATTAAGGATGTTGAACATTTTTCCAGGTGCTTCTCAGCCATTAGGTATTTCTCAGTTGAGAATTCTTTGTTTAGCTCTGTACCCCAGCCTTATTTATAATAGCCAGAAGCTGGAAAGAATCCAGATGTCCCTCAACAGAGGAATGGATACAGAAAACGTGGTACATTTACACAATGGAGTACTACTCAGCTATTAAAAACAACAAATTTGCAGGGTGTGGTGGCACAGGCCTTTAATCCCAGCACTCAGGAGGCAGATGCAGGTGGATTTCTGAGTTCAAGGCCAGCCTGGTCTACAGGTGAGTTCCAGGACAGCCAGGGCTATACAGAGAAACCCTGTCTCAACAAACAAACAAACAAACAACAAAAAACAAACAATGAATTTATAAAATTCTTGGACAAATGGATGCATCTGGAGGATCATCCTTAGAGAGGTAACCCAATCACAAAAGAATTCATTAAATATACACTCACTTATAAGTGGATATTAGCCCAGAAACTTAGAATACTTAAGATACAATTTGCAAACACAAGAAAATCAAGAGGGAAGACCAACTTGTGGATACTTCATTCCTCCTTAGAATAGGGAACAAAATACCTATGAAAGGAGTTACAGAGACAAAGTTTGGAGCTAAGAGGAAAGGATGGACTATCCAGAGACTACCCCACCCAAAGATCCATCTCATAATAAGCCACCAGACTCAGACACTATTGCATATGCCAGCAAGATTTTGCTGAAGAGACCCTGGTATAGCTGTCTCAGGCTATGCCAGTGCCTGGCAAATACAGAAGTGGATGCTCACAGTCATCTACAGGATGGAACACAGAGCTCAAAATGTGGAAGCTAGAGAAAGCACCCAAGGAGCTGAAGGGGTCTGCAACCCTATAGGTGGAACAACAATATGAACTAACCAGTACACCCAGAGCTCCTGTCTCTAGCTGGATATGTAGCAGAAGATAGCCTAGTTGGCCATCACAGGGAAGAGAGGCCCCTTGGTATTGCAAACTTTATATGCCCCAGTAAAGGAGAATGCCAGGGCCAAGAAGTGGCAGTGGGTGGGTAGGGGAGCAGGGCAGGGGGAGGGTATAGGGAACTTTTGTGATTGCATTTGAAATGTAAATAAAGAACATATCTAATAAAAATTATTAAAAGCAAATTATTTTCCTTCTTTGAATTAGTTCAGTTTAAGGCATTATTTAAATTAGAGCCAAATTTCTTACTTTTATTAATACATTTTTCATCAAATGATGGTGTTACTTCATTTAAATGACTACAAGAAGACATCACAAGTGGTTCATAATTACTTCAATAAGATAAACTTTGATTATTGAAAAACTAATGAGGAAAACCACTAATGCCTACTAATGTGTTGTAGGTCTCCTGCTTATCATAAAATTGCACTCCACTCAGCATCCTTTTCTCTTGAACACTTAGAAAGACCTTGCCAACAGTCAATCTGGTGTATCACAAGAACTTATTCAGGGTGTCGGCCATAGGATATGCTCATAATTTGTCATATGACACACATTTTAAAGCACTGTTACAATAGATGTCAGCAAGTCAAATTATATAATTTCTTGCAATGAGGGAAAAAATAAGTATATGGTCAGTGACTTACTAATACATAAGGAATTAGTCAATGGCAATCCAAAAGTAGGATTTAAAAATTTTGAGAAATTTTGCCTTCTCAGATAGGGTGTGTATGAATGTGATAAAAAAAAAATATATAAAAGAAGTGGTTCATTTGATTTTGAAAGGTAAATGCTATTTATCAGTAATATTTTTTAATGTGTCAATACTTTCCTCAGAAAAAAGCTTGTCTCTATTCCATGAAACTTGGCTCTCAGCAGGAAAACTCATCTTGGTGTTGAAGCCATCTTGAATTTCATTCATCCCCATATCTGTTTATCTTACTTGGCTGTCACCTAAGTACATAACTGGACTACTATCTGGAACACTCAGACATGTTTTTGCTTTCTGGTCTAGGCTTCCTTACAAAATAGTGTTTGGTTTCAAGTAAAGGCCTTTTGTGAGATTGGAGAGGATATGAGAATAAACACCAAGAGCCATCACGAGTCAGACTTTACCCCGTCTCCAAGCCATCAAGTTAGCTTGCCACGCTTACAGAGATGCTGGCAGAAGATCTGAGGTTTTGGGTCAAAGGCAAAAGACTTGTCTTTCCCCACAGAAGCAGTATCCAGAGTAGCATCATTTTCATGCTCTGTTTCCCCAATTTACACAGTTACAAATGAGCCAAGTCATGCCTACAAATGCAACAGGCCGTGTAGAAAGAAAGCAAGCCCACATTTAAAGGGCCGAAATGTTTTATGAAGAACTGAGAGCAATCTTGCCTATCACTTTCCACACCAAGTAAATAAACCTACCAACTGCTTCAGCAGATTTTTGTATTCCAAATTTATTCACTATGAGTACACATTCTTGAAAATGTAATCAAGAAGAAGTCGGTTACTGGTTGTTTGAAAGACACATGCAAATGGCAGACATTTAATTGCCTTTGCTCTAAAATCTAACCAACTAGCCAACCAGCCAATCTCCTTTTTTGTCCTAGTGATAAGAACAACAAAGAAATTTAGTATACATTCACTAAAGCATTCATAGCCCACCCAGCCCCTGGTTCCCTTACTCTACATGGGAGAATATTCAGGAAATAAGAATCAGTTTCCTTCTATTCTGCAGGCCAATGTCCTCAAGAGGTGTCCGGTGACTGACGCTGCTTCCTTTTCGTTTTTTATTTTTGCATGTGGTCTCTCATAGGAGCATTACTGCCTTGGTATAGAGCAACCTCATCTAATTGCTTCTACTGTCATAGATTTTTGTACAAGTTTTTGAAAAGATATTTATATTATTTATATTATTTATATTATTTATTCCTCTCTGTATTCCATACTATATTCTGCCTTTCTATCTAGCACCCAAATGCCACCTTCTATGTCTTGTGTAAACAGAAGTTACTCCATTGATGATTAAAAGATGCATTGAACTAGGGGTATAACAATAAGTCTTAGGAAGACAGATTTACTATACTAGTATATTTAGTAAATAATAAGAGTAGAGTCTCCTCCAAAGCCTATGAGCTGTTGATTCGCATGTTCTTGGTCTTGTAATTATGATAGGCATAGGCTTCATCTTGTGGAGAGAAACTGAAATCCAGTGAGAAAGTGTTTGATTAATGCCATGATGTTCATGCCACTATTGTATCAGTCAGTGTGTCTTGCAAAACCAATCATTGTTATAACTCATTAGGTTTAGAGCTAAGTAAAAATTCATGATTTTTTTTCTCCCTTTAGCATGTATAACATCTTCTGATACAATGAAAGCTAGCCAATAGGAATAAAGAATTCTTGCTAGTGCTACTTTAAATTTTCTTCATGTTCCATAACTTATGTGTAGTGTCTTCAGCAATGAGGGTCTTACAGGTAGGGTCTAGAATATCATCAATAGAAATGACAATGTCTTGTAATATGTGGGTTTATAGTAAGTAAATGGCCAATGTCCTCAAGAGGTGTCCGGAGACTGACGCTGCTTCCTTTTCATTTATTATTTTTGCATGTGGTCTCTCATAGGAGCATTACTGCCTTGGTATAGAGCAACCTCATCTAATTGCTTCTACTGTCATAGAGTTTCATACAAGTTTTTGAAAAGATCTTTATATTGTTTATTCCTCTCTGTATTCCATACTATATTCTGCCTTTCTATCTAGCACCCAAATGCCACCTTCTATGTCTGACTATTCTTCTTTATCATTTCATATAACTGCATTCTATCTCACCTCCTTTGAAAGCCCTTTTCCCCTAGCCACGTATTAATTTCCTGACCTCTATGTGTATTCCAAACACATATATCTGAAGATTCACAGGTTATATATCTACAAATAGAGAAAATGTGACATTTGTCCTTATGGGCCTGAGCTACCCACTCTGAATGAAATGTTTCCAGTTTCATCCATTTGCTTGCAAAGTTTATCATCTTTAAGCAGCTGAGTAATGCAACTTCATTTTCCATTTGCCAATTTGATGGATATCTAGATGGTCTCCATTCTCTGGCTATTGCAATACAGCAGCAGTGAATATGAATGAGAAATTTCTCTCTAGTAGTGCTGAAAACAATGTGGTTAGATCATGTGAAAATCTATGTTTCACTTTTTGATGAACCCTTACATTGCCTTTCATAGTTGCAGCAATAGTGTGCTCCCACAAAGTGTTCACCTTTTCTCCCATCCACTACAACATTTACTGTATGTATATATATATATATATATATATATATATATATATATATATTTTCTTAACTGTTGTGGTTAGGGTAAAATGAAATCCCAAACTAAATTTAGTTTGTATTTCCGAGGGAAAAGAATAATTAGCATTGCCTTTATGTCTTTGTAGTTTGTAATCATAGTTTGAGAGCTCTGCTTAGTCCCATTCTTAACCTTTATTTGGGCTGCTTTCATTTTGTTTGTTTGATTTGGTTGGCTTGGGTTTTTGGTTTTCAGTGGTTTTTTGTTTTTGTTTTTTTGTTTTGTTTTGTTTTGTTTTGAGTTCTTTCTGCAGTCTAGACGTTATCCCTTTGTCACAGACATGTCTAACTGTTGAAGACTTCTTTTTTCCATTCTGGAGGCCATCTCCTCACTTCAATGATAGAGTATTTTGGCATGCAAAGTATTTTGAGCTTCATGACGTCCCATTATTAATTGTTGGTTTAAATCGTGTGCAACCAGGTTCTTTTTCAGAAAACACATTCCTATGAGAAAGTGTCCAGGAATTTGTATTGGATCATCTTTGAAGTTCTGATAGAAATCTGCACTAAATCCATCTGTCCCTGGGCTTTATGTTGTTTTATTGTTTTATTTCATTTCATTTCATTTCATTTCATTTCATTTTTGGTTGGTAGGATTTTAATGACTGCTTCCATTTCCTTAGGGGTTATGGGGCTGTTTAGATGGTTTTTCTGATCCTGATTTAACTTTGGTCCTTGATATCTGTGTAGAAAATCATCTGTTGCATTCAGGTTTTCTAGTTTTGTTGAGTATAGAGTTTTGTAGTAGGATTTGATGATTTTTTTTTTAATTTCCCCAGTTTCTGTTGTTATGTATCCCTTTTCATTCCTGATTCTATTAATTTGGATACTATCTCTGGGCTTCTGGTTATTCTGGCTAAGGGTTTGTCTATTTTGTTGATTTTGTTAAAGGACCAGCTCCTAGTTTTGTTGATTCTTTGTATACTTTTGTTCTAGAAATTTCAGATGTGCTGTGGAACCAGAGAAAAGTGATTCTCTCTTGACCCAATGGGATTACCATTAGCCATAATGCTCAGAGAAGGGAAAGATAGAACCTGTGGAGACCTGCTCCAGTAGATTGGCATGGCTCTGGGTTGAGGGATAGGGACACCCAATCATCTCAAAGATTTATTTAACTGAGAAATGTTCCTTTTCAAAGAAAGAGCAGGGACAAAAAAAAATGGAACAGAGAATGAAAAAAGGGACAACCAGGGAACAGCCCCAGCTGGACATACATCATGTCTGTAGACACCAAACCCAATACTGTTGCAGTGGTAAAGAGGTGCTAGCTTATAGCAACTAAGTGTGGCAGTTCCTAGGGAGGTCCAGCCGGCAGCTGACCAATGCAGACATGCATGCTTGGAGGTAGCCTTCAAGCTGACCTCAGGGAACATGCTGGGGAAACTGGAAGAAGGACTGGAGTAGAGAGGGATTGCAACTCCACTGGAAGAACAACATAGTTCTTGACCACCCAGTTCTCAAAGAGACTAGAATACCAACCAAGGAGTGTACCTAGAGAGATTTCTGGCTCCAGATACATATGTAGCAGAGATGGCCTTGCCTGACAGCAATTGGAGGGTAGTCCTTTTGTCCTGGGGAGGTTTGATGCCCCAGGGTAAAGGAATGCTATGCTGGAGCTGTAGGGCAGGTAAGTGTTGATGGATTGGGGAGCACTATCATGCAGGCAAAAGGGAGGGAAAAGGGCAGATGTGGGATGGGGGAGATGGCAGAGGGATAACCAGGAAGTTGGATATCATGGAATGGGGGATGGTGGTAGGGGTAACTGGGAAGTAAGACATCATTTGAAATGTAAATGAATGATTAGTAATAAAAATATGTTTGTTTTTATTATTTTACTTTATGTAGTTGAATTTGGCTTTTATCTATTTTTCCAACTACGTTCTTTTTATGAATGTAATTGAACCATTTAATTTTAAAATAAATATATCATGACCAATATGTAAATCTATAATGTGTTTTCTAATTTTTTGTTGTTAAAATGTTATTATGTTTCTTTGGACTTTGGTTTTAGAAGTGCTTTTAGATATATTCAAAATAGTTTCCCATGAATTTTTTTAATTGAATTGTTCCAAGTATTACAGTAAACCTTTAAAGACTTTGTAAATATATTTACACTTATATCAAATCATATTATTGAAGTAAACAAATCATTTTATTTATATCTGTGCCAAATGAAAACACCATACATACTTTGTACAGGTCCTGCGTATTTCAACATGGACCTTACATGGTGCTCACTATGATAAAAAAAAATCTGTATTTAAAAAGTGAAGATGACCATATGGATAAATAAAATCCTCAAATCCTTCCAGTGTTATACAACAGAATCTTCTGAATAGACCTGAACAGAATGTAAGGATTTAGTGGATACATTTTAGGACACATTATTTTTATACAATAGTTGGAGGTTAGTTGAGAAATTTGGGGAGCTTCAATCATTTTTTTTCCCTTTCTAATCATATTTCTAAAACCTCTAAAGACATTTTATGTAATTTTTGTGGGTTTACTTTTAGTTGTTCCTAATATTAATAACATTAAATAGTGTTTTGTGGAAAACATGTTTTCACAACTCAACAATCTTAACCTATTTGCTCTAGAAAATGAAGGAAATAGAAACAAAGTGTGAAGTTAGTTGAGTTGTCACTTATGACTAAATCCAATAATCCATGCAATTGTTTAGTAGAAAGGATTTTGTTCTCTCTCTCTCTCTCTCTCTCTCTCTCTCTCTCTCTCTCTCCCTCTCTCCTTCTCTTTCCTTCTCTCCCTCCCCCCCCCTCTGTGTGTGTGTGTGTGTGTGTGTGTTGATAATTTTTGGATCCCCAGTCATGCCCCTTTTGCTTTTGGAAATGGTTACATTGGTGAAATATTGTTGAATACATGTTGATGTTTCTGGAGCAAGTTGAGTACATGAGCATCATTAGGTGGCTGTCTTCATTATCATGCCTTTATTATTTTTCTTTGACATAAATTATTCTAGGAAACTCTTGTTAGAAAGATGAAATATGAAAAGAACTCTATTTGATTCTAGTATGAGCCTTGCCCAAAACTCATTTAAATAAATGCTAACATACTAAATGTCTTAATAACATTAAACAAGTCTTTAGAGCCTAAAATCTTTGAACATGATATTTCAGGTCAGGTTTTGATACTGAAACTAATTGCAATTCTCAGAGTGTAATTAATTAGTAAAAATCCTTGTAGAAGAGTCTGAAGTGTGGTATGGGTGGTTATAATACTGTCTCCCTCTTCCAAGCCATTAGGCTAGAATTATCTTCATTTGAATCCCAAAGTGTTTAAACATGATTAGTTTAATAGAAAGTGAGTGCATATTTATATTTGAGACATTGTAAACTATGTCAATCTTCTTTCATGTTTATTATGTTTTACAAGATGGAGGGATTTTAAGTCCTTAAAACATTAGTTTTTCTTAGTTGAATTTCAAATGTCTGAATTTTAGAGTTAATGTCTTCATCACAAAAATTAAATTAGGTATATCAAGCTAATAAAGTTAGGGAGTTAAAGTTGACTATTACATATTAGGGTCTTTACTCAGTTTGCTAATGATTATATATATATATATATATATATATATATATCCTTACCTCTGATTTAATTTTAATGAAATAAAACTTTGAACCAAATACATTCAGAAGATAAACTTCGGGTTAACAAACTGTAAAAATTTGAATGACATTGAAGTTAAGTTTTTAATGTTTTAACTTTCCAACAATTTTTATCAAAATGTACAGCAAGCCTTCTATTAATTGTGAATAAAATAGCATTTGAGATTAAAGTTTCTAAAATCCAAAGTTACAGAAGGCAATAACTTTCCTTGAGTGAATCAGAATATGTTCTCTTTCCATGGAAACTATTATGTTTTTGTCCCAGGTTAAGTAATAATAAGTTTAGTTTTCATTTCCTGCTTTTGAATTATAAGCCATTTATTTCTAGTTTATGGGCTATATACATTAAAAGGATAGAAGTTTTTTTAAAAAAAAAGATGTCATGAGCAGTAAATATCTGTTCTGTTACTAGAGCTTCCTGCTGTATGTAACATATAATTTACTAGATTTAGTTTGAAATTAGTGAAAATGTTTCTCATACCACTTAACAATTAATCAAAAAGCAAGACACCGAAAAGATGTGTTTATCTTCAAAAATATGTATCCTCATTGAAAGAACTAATTCATCCTATACAGTCAGAGTAGCGAGAAACAGCTGGGTAGCTACTTGAATCACTGCGATGAGTATAGAAGAAAATATATTTCCCATGTGGGGTTTGGGTCTCCCACAGCTTTGTGATTGCTTTTGTTTACTCGTGGTGGAAGTCTCCTTATTACACTGTGGGCACAAGGCACTTTTATTGGCTTCCTAACAGTAACTTCTTATTTCAGGAAGCATCAGATTGAAATTCGACTGGCAGATCTCTGTAACTGATCTTTTAGCATAACTAGAGCACATCTGACTTGATGTTTAGACATGTGCAGGAGACAGACAATTTCCTACAGGGCTGAATACAATTTGGGCTCTTAGCTCTAAAATAAATTTTAACAATTTTTCTACTCTCACTAAAGATAGGGTCATATGCATCTAATGATGAAGTTACATAAAGCATATTCTTCACAATAGCCTTTTAAATGTGAGGCAGTGGCAAAGTGTCTGAAGTGAAATGTAGCTACAAAATACAAAGTTCTGCCTGCATGTAAGATGGGCAATGTCTTGTTGCTAACCTTTTGTTTGATGTTTTACGAAGGATGCACTTATCAACACAGTGCTGAGCTCATAGCTTCCCCTTTGCACTGCTAACTGTGTGTTCCTCTTGTTCGTGGGCCAGCTAATCCAGGCATCTTTCGTCCTAAACCATATGGAACATGTTTTTGTATGAACTTTCTGATTGAGGACATCTGTCTCAGCCCTATGTTTGCCTTCGGGGGATCATTACACCATTTAATGGTACAGTTAACAGCATATTTTGCATCATGTAGTGGGCTACAGATAGTTTTGGGGGGATTCCAATGTTTTTTTATAAAAAAAGAAAGAATAGAGAAAGGAAGAGAGAGAGAGAGAGAGAGAGAGAGAGAGAGGAAGGAAGGAAGGAAGAAAGAAAGAAAGAAAGAAAGAAAGAAAGAAAGAAAGAAAGAAAGAAAGAAAGAAAAAGAAAAGATGGAATGGAGGAAGGAAGGAAGGAAGGAAGGAAGGAAGGAAGGAAGGAAGGAAGGAAGGAAGGAAGGAAGGAAGGAAGGGAGGGAGGGAGGAATAAAGAAGCCAAAACAAAATATAGAGAAGTTTGGAGGAGATTCTGTATTCTCTTTCGTTATTCTTGTCTTTCTTCTGCTTTTCCCTTGTTTTTTTTTTTTTTTTTTTTCTATTAATGTTTATTGAGCGTATTGCATTTGATAGGCAGGGCCTAAGATTTACTAAACTGCATAATTCCATTATAATTGAAATATCTAATCATGAGCTACCTTGCTTCATTTGCATATCATTTGAATGCCCTAAGATATTTCCTTTACACTTCTACAATTTTTTCTGCATCAAGTATGATTCAAACTTTCCCTAATTAGATCTAAAATTTATTCTTAAATCATTTTATCCAAACTGTCAACGTAGCTCCAAATTATATGACATAATTTGCTGTCAAGTCTACACTGGAACTTTAATTTTTCCTCTTTGATAGTTGCTAACTTATTGGTCACAACACATTGAATAAAATGATTTCAGTAATTTAACAATAGTCCCAGTAACAACTGGAAGGCACCAAGTTGAGCCATTCTTAGCTGTGTTGGTATTGTGCATGGCTTTGCATCAGCACTCTTACGAACAACCCAATGAACCCATACTTCTCCACTGCCATTGTGTGGTGTTTTCTTCTCATTCTTCAACCACTTCAGCTTTCTTTCTAAGGTTTGTTCTTCTAACAAATGTTAAGTGTAACTTTTTTTGTGTTTACCATAACCACAATATTTTCTGCAAATCTCTTGGAACTAAATATTTCTATATAACTGAACCTTCACTCTATCCCCTCCCCCAGCCCTGGCCACCATCATTCTACACTACGCTTAGTTTGACCAGTTTAGATTCCACATATAATTGAAATCAGACAGAATTATATTTATATGTCATATCACATGTAAAAATATATTAAATGTGTTTATTTCATTTATAATTTTAATTTTCATCCATGTTATTACATGTAGCAACACTGACTTGTGTTTTTTGGTTGAAAAATATTCATTCTATATATATGAAACATTCCTTATCAATTTGTCCTTTAAGGGACATTTTGGTTGTTTCCTTAGCTATAGCAATTGTGTAGGCATTGCCTGAAATATCTTCATTTTGTTTATTTTTAATTGGATAAGAGATAAACTTTTCATTTTCTATTTTAGAGCTTAAAATCAGTGACAACATGTTTAACATAAGAGATATAAATAACACATAGTATGTCTTTTCCTTCCATATGAATTAAAAAAAATTTAGAAGAACACTTTCCCTAGTAGGACTTACTTTTTATTTCAGGCTTGCTGAGGTAGTTCAGGAGGTAAGGGCCTGATGAGCTTAAACCAGTCCTCAGAACTCACAAGGTAGGAGGAGAGGAATGTTCCCAGTAGTATAAAAGAAAGCCTGTGGGCTCTTCCCTCTGTAATAAAATACTTACTGACTTCTGGGGATAGTTACCTACATGCAAGGGTAAGCAAGCACTCACGTGTCATGAGTGCTTGGAGGGAATGAAACATTTCAATATATGTTAGAGGATAGCAAAGAATCGTATTTACTACATGTACAAAGAATTTCACATTTTAGCCATCAAAAGCAGACAAAGCAAACTTTTGTTTTTTTGCCTTTTCATCAAATTTTGTTGAAAAGTTCTTAAATGATAATAAAGATAGGCCACTGTCTAACTTAGTAAGTTTTCCCTTTTTTGGTAAATCATTTAGATGCTTCCTGTTTGAAAATAATTCTAAATGGTAGTAATGGATATAGTTAGACAGTCTTGGTGGATTATTAAGCAGTTTTGATGGTTAAGAATAGGAAGCTCCCTCTAAGACTTGTTTTACACAGTTCATTAAATATAGTACTAGAGCTCTCCTTTACTTATGCCATTTTCCAAAATAAACATTTGTTGACCTCCTACTAATATTAATTAAGGTACAGAAATGATCAACGCCCCTGTTCTCATAAGAACGAAGTGCGCTGCTGGGACTAAATGCTTGAGAGAAATATATAGACAAAGAATGTTAGATATCAAGGCCTAGAGTGTAGTGTTCACAGAGAGTGCTTCTCAACCATGAAGACTTGAGTTATAACTATCTCTAAAAGTATGATTAGGAAGACATTTATATT
This sequence comes from Mus minutoides, assembly GCA_902729485.2. Classification (NCBI taxonomy): domain Eukaryota; kingdom Metazoa; phylum Chordata; class Mammalia; order Rodentia; family Muridae; genus Mus; species Mus minutoides. The sequence goes on from LR749508.1 coordinate 647,729, forward strand.
CCCAAAATGTAAGTACAATTCTATAATATAAATTATTTTCAAGTAGCATTATTGTGTTAAAATTTGCATATTTTAAGTTTGCCAATTTAAGTGCTCAATTTGATGGGATTTTGTTAATTTATTATTATTATTATTATTATTATTATTATTATTATTATTATTAT